>CP045891.1:26371206-26392696 GCA_013387185.1 Caligus rogercresseyi
TTGGCTCCTGGTCGGAACTGAGTGAAGACTCTTGGACTGGTGAGCTCGGCGATCGTCTTCTCGAAGGCTTGCTGCTGCAGACTCTCCCACACAAACGCTGACCTTGCCGGGAGCAAGGCCCTGATGGGTTCAAGTAGGCCGGTGAGATCCGCAGAGAGTGCTTCGAACTGTTGTACTAGTCCGCAGAAGCTCCTGACATCAGTCCTGTTCTTGGGTACAGGGAACTTGGTGAGGGCGTCGACCAGCCCGGGGTTCGCCGTGTAGCCATCTTTGGAGATTCGGTAGCTGCACAAGGTACGCTCGGTTCTGCAATGGTGGACTTTCTCCTCCAAGGGTAATACCATGCTCGTCGCAGCGCTGGATGACCTCCTTGACACGCTGGAGATGAGTATCCTCGTCCTTGTCGTAGATGATAATGTCCTCGACGATCTTCTTCACGTTGGGGATTCTGGCGATAGCGTCATCGCCGCGTCTGTTGAACTCGTCCCGGCGGAGATGAGTCCCATGGCATTCCTCAGGTAACGGAACATCCCCATGGGTGTTGAACGTCATAATCTTGCTGCTGGGTTTGTCAAGCAAGACTTGCCAGTATCCGTTCCTGCCATCCAGAACCGTGAATTGAGTCATTCCTGGCGGGATCTGGGCAACTTCCTCAGCGGGAACTCTGCACGGGTACATTTGGCGTTTCACAAACGGTTGAGCGGTGAGAAATCGACTGTCACCCTTGCTCCTCCGTTACAGCTTTTGGCACCACCACCATGGAGAACAACCATTCCGGCGCTTCACCTTGCGGGACCCGCTCGATGATCTGCTTCTGCACCATGGTCTCCAGGTGGGCTTTGACCTTGTCCTGCCCAATTAAAGGAATCGTTGTACATCTGTACCTTCTTATCGGCTTGTACTGGGAGTAACTCGATCTTCATGGGCGGACCCTTCATTGGTTTCAGAGGTAGGACTTCATCATCTGGTGGAAAGACCTCTGGAAACTCTTGGAACAGTTGCTCACGGATCGATGCGGCTGACTGGCTCTTGAGCAGCATGTCCACGCATTTACCTTCATCAGGGCTGCTCAGTGAAAGCTTGTTACCACGGGAGGCCAACCCGTCGGATGAGTCCTAGCGCTGTACATCCGACCTTGCTCAGTATCGGTCCAGTGCCCTTCTCCAGCACGTGAAGCTCCGTCTTGTACTTCATTCCTTCTCTCTCCAGAGTCGCTGTCACCTTGCCCAAGGACTTCAGTCTGCCTTGGTCGGTCCGCACAGCTCCGCCTTGTCCTTCCTGAGGTCCTTAACCTTGGTCCCAACCTTCTTCAGGCAATCCGCGGTGATCACGTCGCACTCAGCACCGGTGTCCGGCAGCCACTCGACTTCTTGGTGGTCCGCGTTGCCGATCTTGGCGGTGATCTTGACGAGTTCATCTGACATCTTGACTTGTCCGATCGTCATCCGGTTGACCTCCTTCTTGGGCTCAGACCTGCACATTGCTTAAGATGTCCTGTCTTACCACAGTTGTTGCAGTCCTTGTCTCTCGCCCAGCATTGGTCAGGCTTCTGATGCTTTTCCGACCGCAGTTGGAACACCTCTCATCCGCCTTCTGAGCTGACTGCTCAGGGGGTTGTTTTCGATATTGCCTTCTTGTAGGAAGACCTCTCCTTGAGACGATTGACTTGCCTCTCGGACTTGTTCAGGGACGCTTGGGTCTCCTTCGATGCTGCCTCCACCCTGCACACTTCCAGTGCCTTCTTCAGTGTGAGGTCCTTAAAAGGGATGGCGAGCACCTTCTGCTGGATGGCATGGTCCTTCAAACCACAGATGAGGCGATCCCGAAGGCGTTCTTGCTGTAGTTCATCTCCGTGTCCGCAAGCATCGTCACAAACCTTGCACGTGGGATTGACGTCATACCCGCAGCTTTCATCAATGGACTTCTGGGCGGAGTAGTACACGTCGATGCTCTCACCAGCGTGCTGATTCCTCTCCAGGAATTCCTTCCTGTCTAAAAGAGGGTGCGATGTTCTCGGATGTAGTGGAGGATCTTCTTGATGATGTCGTTGATGTATCCTTTCTGTCGTCGATCTCCAGGATGCCCGTTGACCAGAGCTTGGTCCAAGCAGGATCCAATCCGGAACGCAGTAGCGACTGACGACCCGCTCAGGGTGCATTCTTCCATAATCTTCTGTACTTCCGTGTAGTCGGCGAACCGTTGCTGCCAATCGCGGAAATCGGCTAAGTTGATGTCCTCCGGGCACTTCAGCACCGGCACGTCCATCTTCTTCGACTTTGTGGATCCACCAGCGTTGCCTCTGTAGAGGGGGTTTGGTCCCTCCTCCTTTATCGCACCTTCGCTTCTTGTGTTCGGATGGTTGTCAGATTGAGGTCCTCCTGGGATGGCACGATCTTGTCACAGAGGTCGGATCTTGTCACAGAGTCGGTGTAGAACAGCACGGGGAACTTCTGTTGGTGGTGCACCTGGGGGCCAGCCTGTAGACGCTGTCGATGATCGCCAATCTCTGTCCGTCTAGGTGTCAATGGTGTTCGTAGACTGCGCCATGTACGAGTATGTACGAATGGGGAGCTGAAATAACGTATCCGCGAGACAGCGAGTTATTCAGTAAAAGAGATTCGTTTATTCACCAAATGACGACGATATAGTTTGACAGTAGATTGGGATGTTCTTCTTGTGACGGACATACAGAATGGAGGGAGCAAGGGCTTAATACTCAAACAGAGATGTACACAAAGAGTCTGGCTTGAGCAAAGAGTAAAGAGATGTACATAAGGGAAGAAGAGGATTAGAGTTGAGGGCAGGGGGGGAGGAAACACAGATAATGTAATTGGGAGTTTGGTTAAGAGCAGGAGCAAAGAGCTACTACTACAGGCATATACAGTTTAAAGTTCAAGAATCATTTGATTAAAAATTGCTTATGTTTTAAGTTTTTCATAATTTTAATTTGTGATATTCTAATATGTATGTTATTATTGTTTTATAAGAATATCTTTAAAATGAAAATAATTTTAAACTAGAATGTTTATTTTTTATGCAACGCAATTACCTTTTTTATTATCTGGGATTTATTTATTTTTAATTATGCATTGTATATATATAAATAGAATAAAGGACCTTGCTGATAAAAAAACAACCTCTGAGGAAAACACATTCCCTTTTATTGTGAAGTGTGTGCAATGCCAATCTGAATAAACATCATACCAACACCACCAACACCTATGGTGTGATTTGCATTTCGGGCTCTATAATTATGAAAAAATCTCCGCCCCCGACCACAACACTTGAGTTAGGACAATGCAACATACGTATACTCGAGAGTAAATAGTTTATTATGCAAGCATTATTATATGGATATTCAAGGTCAATTTCACATTTGCCTACAAGACTGTGATAAGAATCAATTTATTCATGTATCATTATGAATTCAAGCACTATTGATATTTATTGCATATGGAATATAAGAAGGTTGGTAGCAACAGGAAGTGCATAGGTAATTTAGAATTGATAGATGGGGATAGATCATGCTAATCTGGCTTACATACACTTTTTTGTCCATATTTCCTTTTACAAATTAATAACATTGCAAAATAATTACTTACGAATAGATGTGTTATATAATAAATAGGTATCTATATATAAATATGTTGTAGATATATAAAATATGTATATATGTATAAAAACATATATATACATTAATAATTTGTTGGTATTTATATTATATTATCTGATAATGTTCTATTGCAGAACCTAAACAAAATTTATCTCATAAAGGTCCAAGGGTAAACGAACACCACTTATTCATTTAATCATTAATTATATTATCAGATAATTTTCCAGCAGTACAACATTTATTTTATACATCGGCCTGTGTGTTATAAAAAAAGTCGGACATATACAATGAATTATGTAGTCCCGCGTTATAAAACGTAGTTTTTTCTTGCCGAGAAGTAAAAGGCTTTTTAATAGGTAAGGTAACTACTTTTTTATACAGATAAAACAATAAAACAATTTTAATATCTATTGTGCAGTAAAACAATCAATGTTGCTTCACAATGATTAATTTCGTTTTCGTAGACGCTCATATACTCTTACAAAAAACATATCTTTTGCTATTTTTTTATTCTTTTTCACCTTTCATTACATTTTCTTATTTTCTCCAATAATATTCGTAAATAATATATATAATATATATATATATATATATTATATTATATATATATATATATATTAGCTATTATATATATATATATATATATGTATATATATATATATATCTATACTTATAAAAAAGAATTCCGTTCGTTCGTTCGTTCGTTTGTGCGTTCGTTTGTGCGTTCGTTTGTGCGTTCGTTCGTTTCCCTATATCTCCCGAACGGGTCATTAGATCTTGACGAAATTTTCAGTGAATAGTTTTGGGAGCTCAGGGAGTGTTTTAGTGGGGTTGTCAACTCCCGGAAAATTCGTCATCGACATGCTTATTTATTCGCCAAACGATTTTTGTGGATTTTTTAAAATTTGCGAGTTAGATTTTGCCCAAATTTTCTGTGGATAAGATTGAGGTACAAAGACGTGTTTTTGTTTTATTGAGTGTTTCCGGAAAATTCGTTTGACACCTTGAAAAAAGGCTTGAAAATTTTGGTTGTCCATAGTTTGTAAGTGAGATGTTTTAGAGACAGAACGCAAACTAAAAGTTATCTGCATCTCTACTCAAAGAACCTGGATCCGGAAAAAAATTCCGGATCCAGAAACTCCCGGACCCGGATATGTCATTTCCTTAACTTTTGATTCTTTCCCATTTCGAAAAAACGCTACTCTAAAAGTACATCAAGAATAGAGTTTACAATCGGGTCCAAAAGAAATTTCCCGGAAAACCGGACCGGCCTGTCGGGAAATTCAAGAAAACCTCTGGGACGACTTTTTAATACAAAAAAAGTTCAAAACAAAGATACGAAACGAAGGCCTTGCAAAATAAGCCTAGGTTGGTTAAGTCAATGTCCGGCCTCCGGGACATATTTGGGCCGGGATCCGGATTTTTTTCAATTTGCAAGTTTTCGCAATATATTTTTGCACAATCATATTCAACTTCACAAAGGGAGCAACTTTGATGTTGTCAGTATCCGGATCCGAGGTCATTAAGAGCCTCAAATCGGGATTGAATATTAGGTCGAATTTCATGGACGAAGCGGAATATTTTGAAATCCTAAATTCTGGAGGGCCTTCTGTGGGTTGTCAGTTAGATTGATCGCATCAAGTTATAAAATAGTATCTATAGAGTTTTGCATTTCTAATACGTTCGTGTCGCATATAAAATTAATTTTAGTTAATAATTTTTTGAGTTTTGGCATAAAACTGGCAAAATGGAAAGGGTTGTTTTCTCCGCTCCTGGGGAACTCACAGATTTCAACTTGAGTTCATAAGAAGGAGCTTAAAAAGCCTGGCAATACATTATAAAAAAGTCCTTCTCAATTGTTTTATATTTTTTCAGAAAACCCAAAAAACTGATTTTTTCAAAAAACTTAGGGGGTTCCCATGATTTTTGGCATTTTTTTTATTTTTTTTTTTTGTAATATAGTTGTTCCCAATTGGGGAGTATAATGCAAATGTGAAGAAATTTTTAAAATTGGATGAAAAACAAAAAAGTTTTATTTGTAAGCATTATTTCATAAGTACATATGCTACATATATATAGCATAGGAGTTGGTTATAATGTTAGTTCTTTTTTGCTCCCTGGGGGTGCTTATTAACTTATGAATCTAATGTAACCTCTAGGGAGACTTTTTACTGCCTAAGTGGTTTTAAATTATAAAATCCAAAATGAAGCCCTGACCCAATGACACCTGTTGAAGGAACTGATTTGAATATGAAAAGAAAAGTGATGACATCAGTGAAATATTTCGTGTGATTTCTTCATTTTACGATGTTTAAATTCCCAGCCTTAAGGAATACAAAACGAAAAAATGGTAAGGAAGACCCATGACAACTGTTGAAGGAACTTATTTTAATATGAAAAGTCACATGCGATGACATCACTAAAATTATTCATCTTCTTTTTACGATGTTTAAAAACCAGCCTTAAAGAATATAAAACGGAAAAATGGCAATGAAAACCCAATGATAACTTTTTAAGAAACTGATTTTAAAATGAAAAATCACACGCGATGACATCACTAAAATTATTGGTGTGATTTTTTTCATTCCAGACTATTTTCAAGTTGGAAAATCCCGGGCAGCGCCGGGTAATATTCGCTAGTATTTTATATATATATATATATAGATTTATATATTATATATCTATATATATATATATATATGATTATCATCCTTAAAATATTCCTTTCATATGTTTATTAATATATTTTTTAGTTTTTTAAAAGCTGATTTTAAGTCTTCCGTAAAAATTATACATCTGTAGTCAAGGAAGTTTTTGTAGAGACCAATAATAGCTTTTGTAGAATACTTTTACGTCAGGCATAAGGATAAAAGCCAAGGCAAATAAATAAAATGTGATAAAAATGAACTAAAATAGTCTCAGAGTATTTTTGAGGTACAATAGACAATTTTATTTTGTGTATGCACTGAAGTATAACTTTATCTACAGGATTACTGTTCTAAATTATATATTCTAAAAATTATGAAATCTTATTGCAAATATTATTCGAAGAATATATATCAATCTTTTTATAAGAAATACAAAAAATAGTATAAAAATAAAATTTAAAGTAAACAATAGTATCAAAATGTATTTAAATGTTATACAAAAACTCAGTATTTATCTTCACCTGATTCCTACAAAAGTTATTACTGCACTCCGAGCATCTGATATAGTGTGAACCTCTCTCAGGAACTGAGAAAGACCCTTGTATACACCTATATGACTCATTTTTGACCGCATGTACTCCAATAATAATTAAACCCGTGGGATGCAAGAATATTTATCTTCGGCAACTATGTTTATATATCTCGCCTTCTTTTTCTTTCGATTCCTTTCAAGAAATAACTACAGCTTGATTGCAAAATCTAAGGCTATAATAATGTAAATGCGCCTTGTTTGCTAAAATATCTGCATGTTTTATATATGACAAAAATGCCTAGAATTACACCTTCATACATATTTCAGATATAAAAGCTGCTCATTTGTAAAAAATATTCATGCATTGATATGAGTATCATTTATCTTATTTATGCCTTTGGGGTTTCTCGTTGCAAGAAAGTGCTTGTGATTGCCAAAGTCGCTTAAATGGTTGTGATAGGAGTATTTGCTTACTTTATGGTACCTCTCGATATGTATATGCATGCATAAGTAAATGGGGATTTAAAAAAGAAATTAAGAAACCTTTAATTTGTTGGAGTATTTGGTAATAAATATAATTCCTATTTTATATATTATTCTTTTTATTGTGTGTTTTATAAAAATGTTAATATATTTTCGAAAAAATATGTATTTTAACAGGTTGAAATAAGCAGAATAATCTGATTCCACATAATAACATCTTATTTTCTAAGTATTAAAGCCAATTAAGTTGCTCTCCTCCATGATTTTAAAGGAGCTGTTGAAAGTATTGTAAAAAATACAAATAAGCAAAAATAACCGTGTCTTTTTTTACTTCGGTATAGGGTAACGTTGTCCATGGAATAGGAACACTGTCTGTGTCAAGATGTTGAAAAATAGAGATGAGGAAAATAGGATTGAATATATTTTCGTTCTCGTGATAATGTTTTACCTTAGGATAAAAGATATTGAAATCATAGTCAAATAATAAAACATTTTTTTGTACATATAAAGAAAAATCGGTCAAAATCAAACCAACTCTAAATTTTAAGCGAAGGAGGAGTAAATTACTTAGAATCAAACCTACTTTTCTAGATTTTATTATGGTTTATTATATCGTAAACACCTTGCAGTAATATTTTGTTCAAATAATAAAACATTATTCATATTTAAGCGTAACAGTCGGAATTGAACAAAAATGCTATTTTCCAAGTGATAAAATGGGGTATTCACATTTAATTAAAACAATTTTATTTTTTTGCTTTTGATTATGGTATTTAATATCATTATACAACTCGATACAATGGATATATATCATATGAATCATTTTTGTTTAATCTTGACACAACCCATTGCATATTCTATGGTATTGAATATAACGATGTTGAAAATAAATATTAATATTTCGTCAAACTAATTGTTTATTTCATAAAAATAGTATGAGCTATTGTACAAAATATAAACAAATCTTCAAATTCCTTGACATGTAAGATATCTCCGAAGCAACCGACTCCAACAAACACAATCTAATGATTAAGTCTTTTCGGTGGATGCTTCGTCCAGTATGAATATATTTTTTTTAATTTTAAAACTCTATTTATTATACCTCGGTCTCATAAGACTTGAAAAAATGATATACATTTTATCGGCCATTAGGTACATAAGTACAAAGATATGTGAATACAAATAAGTATTGTATCATTACAGATAGTTCATCCTAAAGATACAGATGGATGAAGCAAAAACATGACTCTTTTTAAAGAAAGTCACGTTCTCTTTAAATTGATTGAAACCTTTGAAATTACATTTGAGAAATACAAAATTGATAGCAAACAAATATATATATATATATATATCATTCCTACTCTTAAAAACATACAAGATACCATTATCTTTTTCCTCTATCTCTCTAAGAAAACTCTTTTCTTGCCTTTAATTTCTATTAGAAGCACCCTTGGCCTGAATTTTCAAGCACCCTTCCTTTTCCACAAAAACAGTCCCAGTTCATTTGTTGTTATCAATGATTGAATGTGGAGTAAAAAAAAGGAAAACTCTACATCAATAATACAAAAATGACATTGGAATTTTGTTATTTTTGAAAAAACTTTTCTAGTTACATCGATTAAAGCTTTGTATAGGTTTTATTAACACACGAGAAGAAATATCAAGACAGGCAGCGTAATAATTTGCACAACAATAGTACTTGCAATAGTACGGTGATGAATTATTTGGATAAATACTTATTGATACCCTCATAAAGATTCATACTCTATAGACAAAAAATAAAACATGGAACTATAGAATAATCCAAAATTAAAACTTTTTTAATGGTCTTTATTAAAAATTATATTACATAAATACAATTGTAAAAAAGTAGGTGGAATTGGGTAAAAAATACATAAATGAACATTATAGTTTAAAATTAATCTACCTAAAAAGACACAAACTCAACTAAACAGAAATAATATGCAATATAAAACCAAACGATAGAACACAAGTCACAAGGGGTTATAAAAACTTAATTTATATTTAATATCATGTTGCCATTTGGTGGAAAAAATAACACAATGTACTATATATCTCCAATATGAACATTGTATATTTCTCGTCTTTTTAATAATGTTAAATATTTATTTGGATTAACATTTACGGATATAAAAAAGGTCATACATTAAATTATAATTTTTTGAAATATCTATTTATTATTATTATTATTTAACCCTTAAATCCCCTTATTCTCTTTATGTAGTATCTAAACACTTTCTCTTTATATATAAAAACCTATTTCTTATGTTTCTATCTATTCACCGTAGCCCCTCCCCCCTCTTTATTTATTTAAAGTGATATAAACTTTGAAAAAATGATAATTTTCCCTTGCCCGCGAAAGGGCTCACACTCATAGGAGTTCATCACACTTCATAACGATCCATCTTCGTCTCCAGTCATGACAGTACAGCAACAAAAAATACAAATAACAATTGTATATCACATAACGTGTGTCTAGAACAATATCTCTAATTACATGGCTCGTAGGTATTTTTCCCTCTCTCTCTCTCAAACGAAATGATGATTGTAATTAATAAAAGATTAATCACAATCATCATTTCGTTAATGAGGGCTCCCATGTAGACAAAGAGAAAGAGTGGGAAATAATATTCGTCATTGAAAAATAATGCAAGGAAAGTAGTCATATCTAAGAACACAGTTGATTATTTCACAAGATAGAATTTCATTAGTATGATGACAAATTCCTCTTCAAAAAGGCATGATTTAGATATTTCCTATTGCTTGATTAGAAAAGTTTTATTATCTAATTATTAAAATATATAAAACATCGTAACTTTGACGCCTAATAGGGCTCAACATTGTCTACTTCTGTATATCTATAGATATATAAAGACATAGAGAGCTTATTGGATTCTTGAGATAAAACGTCATTGTGTCCAGAATATAGCTGAACGATGTTTCTCTGCTATTGGAGGGAATAAGCTCTCTATATCTGTGTATCTCTATGGATTCTACAGAGAAATACGTCATTGTGTCCAAAATACAGCTGAACGATGTTTCTCTTCTATTGGAGGGAATAAGCTCGCTATATCTCTATGGATTCTTCAGAGAAATACGTCATTGAGTCCAGAATACAGCTTAACAATGTTTCGCTGCTATTGGAGGAATAAGCTCTGTATATCTTTATATATCTATGTGTGGGACACTTTGAGACATCATCCTTTCGAGATATAATAAGAAACCATGAAAATCCTTACGAGCCATTGAAAAATTACAACTATTATCAAGAAATTTCATATTATCCTACGAGGGAGATCTAATCAACGTCATCATTACACAAACATATACGCTATAAAAAACATTTAACTGATTACATGACAAATACTACAAAAAATCTAAATTACTTAAAAATGTATGAAAATAATGATTGTTTGGTTGACATTTTATTTTTTGTTATGTAAGTTTTAAATTTGGGTTACAAATCTATTATTAATTAGTTTCTGTTAGTCTGTGGAGTAATATTATTAGTTCCTACATTTGTATGTTTGATTTTTTTTGCATAATGGAAACTATTAAATAACACTATGTAACAGGATTTTGCCCCTGGGCTGAAATTTCTAAATTGAGTTCCATTTTTTACGTAGATTCCAAAATGCCACTCAAATATCGCCCGAAAAAAGGTTTGGACTTTATGGCCTTTTTTGAAAATCAACATTTTCATCAATAAAAAGGCAACCCTGTTTTTTTTTTCTTCGTAACAAATCACAATAATATAAATGCACCTCAATAATCACTCAATAGACTCGAAACAAAAAAATATAGCCACTTAAATAGAACACTAAAATATGGTCAACTTTTTGAAATATAAAGCCGATTTTTTTTAATAGTACGAACGATATATAAATTATAAAAACGGATTTGAAATGCACAGATATAGTAGAAAAATAAATACCACTGACATTTGTGGTTATTCTTACTTTGCACGAAGATAACTGGGCCTGAACCATTAGAAATGATGCAAATCCTGATTTTCAAAAAAAGGCCATAAAGCCCAACCCTTTTTCGGACAATATTTTGAGTGGCATTTTAGAATCTACAAAAAAATGGGACTCAAATTAGAAATTTCAGCCCAGGGGCAAACAAAGACCTTAATTTGTTACATAGTGTATAGAAGCATATATGAGGGGGAAAATCAGGAAAGTTAATTTCCTGTTACAAAAAACAATGTTTGATGGGCTTGGAGATTTGCTTTAAAATAAAACATAGAATTAAACAAATTTGCTGTTCTTATTCCAAAAATAAAATATGGTTAACTCAAGATCCCCTTTTCTATTCACCAACTGGACCTTTAGAAAGGTATATAAAAAACAAATCTAAGAATATGCATTCTGTTTCTGACAACAGTGAAACGTTGTAAAGGATCTTTACATGCTTATACTTACATTTTTCTAAGCGTTTTCTTAAAAGAGGTTGTATATTGTAAGTATGGAAAAATTAATAAACTTCATTATTACGAAAACTTTCTTAAGTATTTATTAGCCTTCGATTTAGGACTTATTTTTTCTCAGTCGAAACAGTCATACTTGTCGAAAAAAAAAATTCAACTGCATGTATGATTTTCGGACTATATATATATATATATATATATATATATATATATATATATTACAGTTATTCCATTTCTTTACACATTATATTTTTTACTTTTTTTATTTTGGACAAAATAAAAGATGATAACTTTCTTCACCCTTTCTTTAAAGCAAAAAAATATATCTGTTTCTGAGAGATTATCAATTTATATGTGTAGCCTCATATTATTTGATATCAAATAAATGTCATATTTTTACATTTAATAGAATAATATTTTTTTGTACCCCTGACGCACTCATTTTTTTTATTACTTTCAAATTACAAGCGTATTCTATTTTTGGTGTAAAAAAGGACATTGCAAGAGCTAGTAGAAGGTGATGTCAAGTATACAACTTTTCATTTCCTTCTGACAAATTATATTAAGTACATTCAATGACATGCGATTACTTTAAGAATATACAATTTTGTCTCTTTTTCTTCGTCTGCAGTGACAAGACATGAAGTAACAGCCATTTCATTTCAAAAAATAAGATCCTCTGTGAATTTAAAATACCTACGCATTTCTTTCCTTTTCGTTTCATAGGGATTATCTTTACTTTTTAAGCTATTTGCCTTTGAAGTTGATCAGAATGAGATCTTTTTCCTATGAGGTTACGATCTTAACATTTAAAGATCTGAGCACTCACTGTTCCCCCATTTTTAATAATGTGTTTGTTAATCTCCTAGATTGAGCACCATTCGCCTCAGATATTTATCTGGTATCTGTCGTTTTATGAAACTATCTAGTTAAATTTTCATAATAACAAATGCTTTAAAATTAATTCCTTTTAAAAATCTAATCTTACAAGGACTTGGAACCTGTCCTGCTCCAATCTCTTCGTAGACCGCAATTATTTTTTTCCTTCCTTGCAGATAATAAAAAATGAGGAGATACGGAGTTTCGTCGTCCTCACCGGCAAATCTAGCTCACGGCATTTGCCATCTTGTACAGATGCCTGTACAGTTTTATCCAATGGCCATTCCAAGGTTGGCTGAGGTTTGGGGCTGCTTAAGTTTAATAGTCTATTTTACACATACTTTGAACGAACAATGTTGACCAGAGCAAGTGATTATCATATGCCACGCGGTCGGTCATTCCTTCAAGAAGAGTGTCTAAGGGTATTTTTGATTTGAGGCATGAGCATTAGTTTTTTATCATGATCCTTTTTTTGGCTGTTAGACATTTTAATTAACTCGAGAACGAACCAAAGTATTTTAAAGCTGGAAATCGTAAAATTAAAAGATAATTCTCATAACTATTTTACATTACATTTTTCCAAAATAATGCGTTTGTCAATGTTCGAAAGAGGATAATTGCCCAGTCCACATATGCTGAATATAATGAAAATATCTTGTAGAACTAAAATGTATGTTTCTTTACATGTAATATATAATTGATATACTATTATCAATGAAATTGAAATCGCAGTATCTACGTAGATATGAATACAGATGTCTTTAAAATGAGATTGATCATTATGTACCGTCTAATACAATAGTGTACAGTATCGCAATCCGTCTATAAGGAAAGTTTTTTCTTCGTATTTTCAAATCGCCGTTTTAGCCATGTTGGTTTACGCTTAGGATAATGCTAAGTTATAAAGAAAATGTTATAAGAAAATTGTATTAAAATAACTTTCCTTCGATTCTATTGTTGTTAGTTTGTATTTTTACAACATTCTTAAAGCTTTTCATATAGTGTAAATGATACAGGAATCATTAGTATTTTTGAGAGGGTTTTTTTCTACAGCATCATAGTGTAATAATCGTTGACTATTAGGATTAACTATGAGAAGAGTATGATTTATGAAAATTTCTTGTGTTCATAGAGATTTCCCATTTTCTCTGTTTTCTCTTCGTTATTAGATGATTTATATTTCTTAGAAAATAAGAATATTTATGAATGCTAGATATCCATACCTATGAATGTACTTCAGATGAGAACTATTATAAGGAGGATTATACATTTGTGTAGTAACTCTGTAGTATATAAATATAATATATATACAAGTTTTTTATCTATAGTAATAAAAAAGAATTCCGTTCGTTCGTTTGTTCGTCGTTCGTTTCCCTGTATCTCCCGAACGGGTCATTAGATCTTGACGAAATTTTAAGTGAATAGTTTTGATAGCTCAGGGAGTGTTTAGTGGGGTTTCAACTCCTTGAAAATTTGTCATCGACATGCTTATTTTATTCGCCAAAACGTTTTTTGCCGATTTTTTTAAATTTACAAGTTAGATTTTGCCCAAATTTTCTGTGGATAAGATTGAGGTAATAAGACGTGTTTTTATTTTATTGAGTTTTTCCGGAAAATTCGTTTTCTACATGATTACTTAAAAATATTTTTCTTCTGTCCCTGTATGTCCCCCAAATTTAAGTTTTGTGGAAAACAACACACTTTTTATATTGCAACATCGTGCTAATCAAATTTCAATAATGCTAGAGATGGAGAGGGATGTCAATACACAGCTTTAGGAATACAAAACGGAAAAAATGGCAATGACGACTTTTTAAGGAAGTACTTCTCATAAGAAAATAACATAGGCACTCTATGAAACGACTTAAAAATAACTTCTTTTTACGATGTTTAAATTCCCAGCCTTAAGGAACAAAAAATGGAAAAAATGGCAATGAAGACCCTATGACGACTTTTTATAGAATTTATTTTAATATGAAAAATCACACGCGATGACATCACTAAAATTATGTTGTGATTTTTTTTTCATCCAGACTATTGTCAAGTTGGAAAATCCCGGGCAGCGCCGGGTAATACTCGCTAGTATTGTATAAATATGTATATATATATATATATATATATATATATATGATCAAGAATTCGTGTGTAAAGGATATCTTTCAATAAATGGAAATACAAATTTAGACAGAGAAACTCGTTTTCAATAGTAGTCATTATAGTTTGACTGGAATACTTTTCTAAATCTGCAAAACACAAAAATATACCGAATTTATAACTTTGGTTTGTGTAGCCTAAAATATTCAACAATGAAAAAAATAATATATAAACCATTCAGAAGAATTTTTCACTGCACATTGTTTAAAAAAAGTTGAGTTTTATATCAGGCTTCTAAAATTTTGAATATGTTAGAAAAAGAGAGAACCAGTCAACAAAAGACTCTCGTGCGTAAAAATGTTTTATTTTTTAAAAATAACAACTAAAAATACTTTTTCTAAGATTAGAATATAGCCAAAAAGTGTTAATGGTTTCATAATAGAATAACAGTATTTTGTGATATGGAAAGTAGTCTTTAGTTTTTTATTATAAGTGCATGCATAAAAATCCACAAACATTCAATTTTATATTTTATTATTCATGCTTTATTATTTGAAGAATGTTCGTAGTTTTAAAACAAATAATGTAGTACTTTTCTTCTTTTCCTTTCTTTCCTTTTTAATATCTGATAAAATATTTGATCAGTCTCGGTAAACAATAACTGCATAACGAAAGATGCTTAATATAATGAAAATATTGAAATATTTAATTAAGGCTTTTCCATGTTCAAACGTTCATTCTCTTAGTAATATCCAAACAAAAAACTCTAACTATATTAATTATATATGCAATACTCTAAAATAAATACAGTTATATTTTTGTTTGTCTTTTTCTATTTTTATCATATGTCCTAGCAATGAATACTTAAACAATCAGGAAAGGTAAAGTCGCGCAACCTTTCAAAACACAAATACAAAGCGGGATGGACTAATTTATTATTGCTGCGTGAATGAAGTAGTGGAAGTGTGTAGAGGAATTGTTTTAGAACTACCTATTTATCTTCAAACTAGACGACAATGGGGTAGGTTTGTGTTGCTCCGGGTTGCAAGAGTGGCTACAAACCAAGGACAATGAGGGGAAAAAGAGACATATGTTTCATATGTCCCAAACTCTGGACAAAGGCTGTTCCGCGAAAAAATTAGATACCTTCAAGACATTCTGCGTTGTGTGACGTACATTTCATGCCCACCGATTATAAGCCAGAGTCTACTGACTCTAATCCATCACGTTCAGACAGATCTGGAAAAACTCTTTGTCTTAAGATATTAAAAAAAGATGCCGTCCCTTCCAATTTTCCAAATCTTCCTCACTACTATTCAAAAAGCCTCCTCCAAAGCGTTCCTCCACCTCAACCTCCTCCTCACGACTCCTTAATGAAAACGAGCGAATTTAAAAAAGATTCAGGCTTTTGAAGAGGCCAACTCATTTTTAACACTCGAAGAGCTTCAAATTAAAATGGATAGGACTTGCCTTCCGAGCGACGTTCAAGAACATTATGATGAAAAAGATAAAGAGCTATGGTTCTTCAAGATGAACTTTAGTCATGGAGGACCGTCAATAGACTTCAGTCTAAAGATTAATGAAGAAATGTCAATCCATATACGGTAAGCCAAACTTCATTCCTTAACCTTCTTATTTTATATATTGTTTTTCACATATCAAAATTGACTATTCCTCAGTATTTTCTTATTGATACTGATTCATACAACTACGATGACTTTATTCCCTGCTATATTGTATTTTTCAGATAGAGATCTATCTTTTAATCATCTCGAGCATATCACCAAGAACAATCATATTACAAAATGTCACACCCTTCTTAATATTTTGGCCTTCTTAAATTCATGGGCATCAAACTCTTCCACCAATCAACTATTTGGCTTGGAAAATGAATTAAACACAGCTTTAAATCATTTGACAAATATCTTGCCCCATTTGGACGAAGCAAAAGAGAAGAAATTACACTTTTTGATTGAACAATTGTCCTTGTTGTTTAAATGTCCACAACAACGGAGATACAGTCCTGCCTTGTACGCCTTATCTATGTCCTGGAAAGGTTTCTCAACGAGTCTTTATAGAGATCTACGTAAAGAAGTTCTCACATTACCTACAATACGTCGCCTTACGGAACTTTCTTCATCTTTGAATTTAGAAACTGGATTGGCTGACTCTACAATAACTTACCTAAAGGCTCGCTTCAAGGATCTAATTCAAAATAGGGATAAAAATATTAGTATAATTTTTGACGAAACATATTGTACAAAACGAGTTGAATATTTTGCTGGGAATTTTTATGGGGTGGATGATGATCAAGTAACTAAGACCCTATTTTGTGTCATGATTAAGAGCTTTCATTCAGTTTATCATGACATGATAGTTATGCAGCCTGTTTCGACTTTGAATTCTGGAACAATTAAAAAGATCATCTTTGATATAAATTTAACAAATGAAAAGATTAAGTCTTCTTCTTTAAATATATTTTCCAATTTAAAACATTTTACTTTTAAAGATTCATTTAAATATATTAATGACGTATCTATAGTTTACTTTTGTTCTGGTTATATCGCGCATTCCTTATGTAAAACTATAGCCTGTCATTTTTGCCACAATTTATTGACAGCTTTAAATAAAAAATTCGATGTAAAATTATTCTCCTTAGAAAATACTGATGATGAAAGTAAACTTTTAGATCAAATTAATCGAGGTGGGCTGACTCGTCCTTCTGATGTTCTTTTTTTAACGTGTTCCTTTGTTTATGCATTTTTTTCAGAAATTCAAAATTCAAAAAGTATCTTCATAGAATTGATTTCTTTCCCTTCTTCAAAAATACTTTTTGTTCTTTCGTTTATTAAACTTTTGGAAAATGATACTTACGCTTTGGAAATTATTTTAGCAGAATGCGAAGAAGACCATTCCTTTGAAAAATTTATTCCACAAATCGCTGGTAAAATTTTAATTGTATGTCCAAAAATTATGTTTCGGAAATCAATGATCAAATTCACAAAAACAAAAAAAACAAGCAGTCAAAATATGACAAACAATTCTAAGAGATTGAAAAAACTTAAAGGAGAATAAACAAAATGTATGTATGTTATTATAATTTTGCAGAATGTCTTAAATGTATCTATGTTTATTTAATATATGTCCATAAAATTTGTAAATAGTAAAAAATATATATTTCGTTCTCAAAATCCTAATTTGTTATGAAATTAATAAGGAAAGGGGAGAATGTACGCGTATTCTCCTTTTTCCTTTTTAGATCCCTCATCGTATTTTCCTCACGAGCCTTCTTTTCCTTATTGTTTTAGTATTCATTGGTCCTATTAATATGTTAATCCATCTATTTCTTTAGAAAAAATTATTCATTTCATTCTTCATTTGTAGATTTTTTCTTATAAAACACACTATGCATTATGATATGTATGGGGAAATGTTCTAACTCTGCACGACATCTCCATGCATGAAGAGGATTTTAAAAGCACACATACGAGTATAATTCGCCCTTATATCTTGATAATATGGTTTCTTCCATAAAATTAAGTTTAAATTATTTTGATTTAAAAAATATTTTGTTATTCATGTTTTGTAACAATCTTTTAAATGTATGAATAATTTCTTTGGTAGGAAAATTATTAAAATTAAAAAAAAGTAACACATTTTTTTATTTCATATTTGGTGGTATAGAATAAGCTATATTATATTAACAACATTCAAGCAAAATAAAGCTCTTACCAAATAGGAGGGGAAATATGTCATCACCGTTTAAAATATAAAAAATAGTGATTCAACCGTATTTAAACTGTTTGTTGCGTCTATAATGAAACCCCGAATTTGTGTTGAAAAAATACAGGGATCTTAATAATTAAAGCAAGAACATTTTAATGAAATATGTTTACGCAAATGGTAATCGATGTGATGTTCACAAAGTGAAGTAAAAACATGGCTGCTTAAAAAGCAAGATAATTTATTGCCCCATTCTTTTTGAATATCAACACCATCTATTAAAATATCAAAAGATATCTCTTATTTTATATGAAATAGAAAATAAGGGGAAAAAAGTATGATATCAGTGCTCATAGACGCTACCTTCTAGAATCATGTCTTGCAAAAAAAATGGTAAATTATAAAAAATAATTGAAAGTTATTATGTGTTCCTCAAAGCCTCTGTAGGTTTTGTCAGGATAGAGAATCAGCTTCGAGGCGTTTAAGTTTGTAGCTTTTTTTATCTGGGTAATGTTGAACAACTCTTTTTTTATTAATTTGCATATTTACCGTATAAAAGGTAATTTTTATATTGTATGTTATGTATTGACTGTGTCAAGACGTGTCGTCATTTGCTCTGTGTTAATGGTTATATATTTATTAATACAGGGAGTGTGGCTGCGGTTTTTCTGTTTCTCGGTGTGAGGAGGTTTTGTGCTCTCTTTTATTTAGTGAATTTGCCCATATAGTGTGTTATACGGACAAGAATTCGCAAATCTTCCGGGAGCAGGACTTTCAACGTCACGCATCATAGGAGTGACGTGTTTTCTCTGTGTGCAGTTTTCCTTACTTCTTCTCTTTTAATTAAGAGAAAATGCAAGTAAGGATCCCCCTCATGAGAGACCTCCTGATCAACAGGGTCAAGAAGTTCAAGGAGTAAACAGCCGGCTGGCCGGGGAGGAAGACAAGAAAAAGGAGGAAGCTTTACTTCTGCGAAGCCTGGTCTTAAGGGTAAGGGCATGTCAAGAAGTGTGGAGTGCAGAGAAGGAGACCGCGTTGTGCAAGGTCGAGGAGGGGAAGAAGAATTGATAGATGTGTCTCATCATAGGGGAAACATATCAAGAAAAAGACACATCAAAAGAAGATAAAGATTCTGATCCAGAGAAGAGTGATCGTGCGGGCCTGCGAGAAGAAGAAGCATACCAAGACAAGAGATTAAAAGACTTATCATATGCTGAAGGATAAAAGGAAATTTAAATCAAAGAAGGAATACATCAAATCTAGCCCAATGTGGGAAATATATACATAGATTTTAAAAACAAGGAAACGATGACATCAAAGGTTTTTACCCCAGGGTGAAACACTTGAAAAAAATTCTAGAGATTTTTTCACTCACTCAGGAAGAGGTCAATAGAATAAACAATTGCAAAAGCGCTGCGGGGTACCTAATACTTTACTGCAAAAACCCCATGTATGTATTAGAAAAAATTCAAAGGATTAGATGATAAATTTAATATCGACGAAAACATTTTGGACGGGTCAGAGGCCTTTCTAACCTCAGAAAGACCCAAACCCCGATAGATGTGATCATCCAAAATGGATCAGAGACGGATCTTAAAAGCCTACAGGAAATCCTGTCTCCTTTGGAAAAGTGGAAGGACAATTCGAAGACGTCCCGCTATCGACGTCACCTGAAGACGACGAGACCTAGACTTTTTAAAAGGATTCTCTTCTGGTAAACTGAAAGTAAAATTAAAACTCAACAGGAAGCTCCCACAATCATACCCATCAAGAAAAAAAGTTGAAATACAGGCTGAGATACAACAGCTACAGTGTTTCAAGTGCCTACATTTCGGACACATCAAGTCCATTGCCTATCCTTGAAAAAAACCACATACAGGGAGTTTGAGGATTACTTCCGATCGGTAGTAGGCCTTTCAAAGAAGACTGAGGGAATGGAAGACGAAGGGCGACGGAGGAGGCGGCACGACAGAAGCAGAGGAGGAGAAAAGAGTAGTGAACCTGACCACGAGGTAAACTGCGAAAGCGAGACGAAGAATGAAGAAGAGGTCGCCCGAGAAATTTCCAAGGTGGGCACTAAGGACGGAAACTGGCAAAGGGTCCTCCGAAAGCGCCCGACTTCAGGAAAGAAGCCGGAGAACACATGCAGACTTTATCGTCCAAGGGGCCCAAACAAACGACTGAACGGTATCCTCTTCAAGATTCAAATAAAAAACAACGTGAAAAGAGCCCAGAAGGCTTGGAAGGAACCCGTATTGCTGATATCTGAGAATCCGATCTGGGGTAGGAAACATTCTCAGTATATTTTTAAGTGACCTGTTATGTATGAACTCTTTTTGGCCCTATCCCCCCTTTCACTTAATCATGAATCCTACAACGTTTTAACCTTATTACAGCAAACGTAACTTCTATTTTAGATCAAAAATAAAAGAAAGGTGGTCGTGGAAAACTTATTAACTTCCAACCCCGATGTAATATCACTGTGTGATACACGATTGTCAGATATTGGCTCAATAGTCCCTTCCCCTCAGATAGAACTTTTTGTGGTCCCCCGTCAAAGAAAAAAAAAATCAAATCACCCATCAATGGGAATTGTGATTGCAGTAAAGAATTTTTAAAACCGAATCTTTTTAACCAGAGACACTGAGGTACTTTGCAAGCTTTCTAATGCTATTGGAGACAGATAAGAGTTAGACTTTGTCTATTTATGGCCCAATAATGACGACCCGGCTTTTTTTAAATCAATTGACACCAAATTCCCGTGGTAATGGGAAAAGATTTTCGATGAATCAATTATACTGGGAACCTGAATTTGCCTTAAACCAAAACAGGGACACGAAAATTACAAAACGAAAACAACATGAGGCTTTATCAATATTTAAACAAATACTTAATAAGAGATCTCTCGAAGATGTAGCAAGCAGGCTATATGATTCCCCGGAACACACCTTCTTTGTTAAGAAAAATAGCAAGTATATAAAAAGTTCCAGACTATATACTACGCATTTTTGCAAGTCAGGGACTTTCTTTCAAACACCGTCAAGTATGAACGCTTGAATGGAGTCAAA
>CP045891.1:26392796-26432695 GCA_013387185.1 Caligus rogercresseyi
CTTTAAAGAAAGAAAGTTCTCCCCGATCACCTGGGGAATACAATGTCCAGGAAATAGGGGGCTTGGACTCCTTTCTTTACGATCCATATGGAAGACATATTATTTCCTGGTTTAAGAGATTTGTTCATACAGACCTTAGACAATTCGTGCCAAATATGGTAAGTAACTGAGAGAGAGAGTCTTGATTTCAACTCAGTTAGGGAAAGGCCCCTCGAGGCTCATTAATACTTAAAGACAGTAAGCCCATTTTGGGAGAGTGTGGCAAATGTAGTGAGGAATTGGCTTCTAAGATTCTTCCTCTTATGGGGTGGCAAGAGCCAACAAAAAATAATAACAGACTAGACTTCCTTCGAGAGACCTCTATAAAGAAAAATAAACTTTATCGTTGAGATATATGAATTTACCAAATACACATGTTTTAACGAAACACTGGAGATACGAAGAGTTTTAAAAAATATTAGTTTTAAATGTCTACCGATTGGCCAAGAAATTGTTTCTTTGGTTTTCTATTTTTTTAAAACATAAAAATCTACGTAATTACAACTTAATGAATAACTAAAAATAATATTTATAAGCAATCGAGCGTCAAAAGACAGAGAGAACGTGAATGCTAAAATGAATAAATTATTGAGGGCTTATCCAACCTTAGATTTGACTTTTCACTATATTGGATAAAATATAAATAATCACCAATACTTTGACCACGGGAAGCTTATATGGGAAAACAAAAGATGAAAGACTTTGCTTCTTCTGTAAGGAAAATATAGAGACCACAGACCACTTTCTGTTAAATGTATTGCTACTAGACCATTCGGGAAAAGATAGCTTAGCATATTTCTAAAATATGATATTATTTTACAAAGCAATATTTTTCTTTTTTATATATTGGCCCCCATCAAACTGAAATTAATTTTATAGTAACAAAAATAACAAACGCCCTATATAAATTTAGATGCACTAAAACGCCACTGCCTGATAATTTTGATAAATTTGTGGATAAAATTTAGAAGCCCCCCTTGATGATTGATTGTTTTTTTTTTTTTTTTTTAATTATAATTATCATGATGAAGCTTCTTACGTTTATGTTATATTTTAGCGATTTTAAGGGATGATTTGTTTTCTTATTTTTACACATGTTGATTAATACACTCATATGATTAATAAAGTTGTACGTCCGTACAAAAAAAAAAAAAAAAAAAAAAAGATATCTCTTATTTTATATGAATATAAAAATAAGGGAAAAAGTAGATATCAGTGCTCATAGACGCTACCTTGTAGAATCATGTCTTGCAAAAAAATGGTATTATAAAAAATATTTGAAAGTTATTATGTGTTCCTCAAAGACTCTGGTAGGTTTTGTCAGGATAGAGAATCAGCTTCGAGGTGTTTAAGTTTGCAGCTTTTATTTTTTTATCTGGGTAATGTTAAACAACCTTTTTTTTATTAATTTGTATATTTACCGTATAAAAGGTAATATCATTTTTGGTAATCAATTAATAATCCACTGCTAAGCATTGAAAAAATTCCTATAAGACTTAAATTGTATTTATATATAATGTATAAATAACGTTATAGTTTAAAATTTATACACTAAAAAAAGTCAATATAAATCATTAAACGCTCTCACAAACAAAGGAATATTAAATAACATTAACGTGATTTTTAATAAATAGTGTCATTTAATTTAAAACTAGACTTTTTAGTAAATCTTAGTAACAACTTCAGATGATGAGAGTTCCTCTCGGAACAGGAGGGGAAGTATCGAATCCACTGGTAAGCATTTCCCCCTTTCCAGCATGAACACTTTTTAAAGTACTATTCGTTTTGTGACAAAGTACACTTATCTCCCCCATTATTACACAATTAGCCGTCACACTTGTTGGCACTCTGTCATTCTCATAAATTCCATGCTTAGACACTTGCCATGGAGATAGAAACTTTGTGCCAAAAAGTATAAACAATGGTAATTTTGCTGAAAATAAATATTCATGTGTTTCCTCTATAAACAAACTTGCTTACAACATTCAATGGTATAAAAACGCCCTAAATAATACCTAATTACCCTTTTGCAAGTAAGTATAATTCGCTGTAGAAAAACAGGGAAAAATGTACGAATAGTTTAGGAACAAAGCAAAATATATATAAGAAAACGATTCATTTAAAAATATTTTTTATGCGCCTTTATTTACTTAGATAAATCAGAATCGCATGTAAAATTGGAAAAGTTTTTTGAAGTCATTCTTGTATAGTTGGATGGATGGGGATTTTTCTTTTAAGCTAGCTTTTAAAACCATTTAAGATAATTTGTTATAATTTTAATTCAGTTTGTTCCAAAACGTTTCTTATTACTATAAAAAATAAATTTCATCTACTTTTAACTTTGAATCTTTTTAGCAGTTGGATTCATAGATAGACTCTTTTTCAGGGGCTTAAACATGTACCAACACTTTGTTAAAAGGTTTTGCAATATGTATTGTCTTTGTATAAATATAAAGAAACCCCTAATTTGACATGTATAATAAGCTTGTATTATTTAGAGTTTTTTTAAAGTATTCTACAGAACTTTGTTTCAATTGTTTAAAACTAATGTTTTTTAAATAATAGTCGTAGAAAAATATGAATAAAACATCAAATTATTCTCAAATATTCCTATTTGAATTAAAATCATATGAACTTTGCATTAATACTAATTCATTTATGACTAAGGTATCACATCTCAAATCAAGAAAGCAATGAGATTTGTATTGTGTGGAGAATATTGAGAAAATCGTTTTCACATCACAAATAACTGCAATCTGAAATCATATTTTTTTAAAAATGAACGAATGAAGAAACGTTCAGCATTAATAACTTAATGATTCTTTTTTTTATTTTTAAATATATTTCTTACGAATTATTTTGAAAAAAAATATGTTATGAACATATAAAATCAACCAAAAAATATTTTTTGACGATTTCAAATTTTGAAAACCCACATTCATTGTTAGGTACTGCCACTTTTCAAATACATTTTATTAATAATGTTTAACAGCATATGGAAACACATGCCTAAATAACTCAATTTATTTGAAAATGCAGTTATTATGTCATAAATATTATTTGTAAGTGTAAGCATTACAAGTTAAAAGTAATTATATGAAAAGATTTGTCTCATACACACAAAATTACTTTATTGAAAGATTACAAAAATATTTGTAATATGTTTTCTGATAAACACCAATAGTAAAATAATTCATTGATTATAACTTTAAGAACAATCCATAATATTTTAGCCCCATGAAAAAATATGTTTGGTGCTGTATTGGCGCATTTTCCCCCTTTTTAAAGTTAATTTAATTAAAATGTTTTATTAACAGATAAATAATTAAACAACGAAAATATACATTTTATTTTAATGTATAAAAATATATTAACTCTTTTATTTATCTATAAAGTTGTTTGTAGATTAGTATATACAAGATAAACACAACAAATATGCATGAATATAAAAAGTAAAAGATGTAAACAAATAAAGTTTTTTGTTGTTCTTGTCATACATGTATGGTCCATGAAGAAATCATTTCAAGGTTTCTATCAAAGTTTCTTTGGGATTTTTGAAACACAAACAAATAATCCAGTGGCTCTGTTCTTATTCTTTTCCATCACACCAAGGTCATGCGACTAAGAATAAATTAAAAAAAATGCTATTTATGTAGTTCTCGCTAGCTCATCGATAATCATAATTATTCATAATAAATTCATAATCTATCAAAGACATCAAAATGCATAAAATGCTTGGGCCAAACGATATTACGAGTCCTGTCACCGCACTGAATAGACTATGCCTTTAATTCTAGGACGACAACTAGAATTCGCAGTTCCTAATGCGCCAGATAGATACGAGGAAAAACGTGGAACGTCGATGGATGACGGCGATTTCCTTAAAAGTGAACATTGTTTGACCGCTATAATGTATTTTACTTTTTGAAAAATGCTTCGTCTGAATCGTTTGATTTTGATAGTTGCAAAGATTATCATCTTAATTAAAATATAAGAAGAATCCAATCATTTAGAAAGCTATTCTACATTCATCAAAGAGCAAGGGTTAATCTACATATGACACTGTGAATATTTCTCTTAAAGCATGCTATTCGAATAGCTTATCTACATACATGGCTTCAATGCGTCTCCAAAAGTGGGTTGAGAAAACCCTCGGAATTATTTATCTCTGCTATCAAGAAATGGGATGCCCTATTCAATAAATTCCACGAAGAAAAGACATAAAAAGCTCATGGATGTCCTTGAAAATATAATCACTAAGTTATTTATATAAAGCTTCATTCGGATATAATTACAAAATTTGATAAATTGAAGACATTTATTAGAATTAAGTCGCTGAAGAATAGAATGTTTGGTCTCAAATATATAAATATGCCTTCCTTACGTAATTTAAAAAATATATATTCATTGAATATTAAATCAAAAGCCATGTACAGTGTGTTCCTTGGAAATGAAATTTTTAAAATGCGAATTAGAAGTAATTACAATACATAAATTTCCCTCAAAGATGCATCTATAATAAAGGAAAATAATGGATTTTCATAATTATTAAACATATACTGCCCTATATTGAAAGAAGCACATCTTTGAAGCCTTACAAAAGCATCTGGAATTGACACCCCTACAGCTTGAAAACACAACGACGCACGCTTCAGCACATTCTTGTAAACGTTTTTGATTGTCTCCTGACACATATTGTATGAGAGACTCAATGGAATAAACTCAAGGTTGTGCTGCAGCCCAGAAGTGGAAGTCCAAAAGGATGATATCTGGACTGTGAGCTGACCAGGATTTTCCGTCCATCTACTGATGACTCAGCCTCGAAACTTTACATTTAGAAACGTTAAAGCTGTATCTGTAGAACGTGGTGGAGCGCCGTCTTGCATCTATCAAAGTGAAGAATGAGTTGAAAAATGACGCATTTGTATGTAATATTTTATCGATTTAGATTCTGTATCCTACTGGTTTCAATGAGTCTCTAAAAGTAGCTTGAGACAATCATCTGAACAATGGGTTCCAATTAATAAGAAAATGAATGTTTTATTCAATATATTTCAAAGAAAAAATATATTTAGAAGGGACGCAAATATTATAAGAAACGTCAATGTTATGCTACTTAAAGTATCAAGATTTAAGGGTTCATGATTTTGATTATTTAACACTAGGTAGAAGGTCGGAAAAATTTACCTACCTAGAAGAACGGAGGTGGTCAATTTGACCACCAAAATATATGTGTTTTTTGGGTTTTAATGCTTGTAAAGATTAATTTTGTCAAAAATAATATTTTATAATTTTAAGTTTTTATTTTAACTTATTTATTTCAATTACAATATACAAAAAATGCAACCAACTATTTGCACAGAAAAAAATCATAGATCACACGTGGTGTATTTCTAATTTAGCTTGAACATTTACCACAAACAGGACTTAAACAAATATTTCAGGAGTTATTTGATTGGTTTTTGCATCCCTTCATTTTACATAGTTGTCGTCCTTTTAGTTTTTGGGCTTTGGTTCTGAATCAGGGTTTTCATCCTCAGTTTCATTTGCGCAGCATCCTATTAACTCTTCAGACAATCTTTCTATGAAGTCACGTCGTGAAATTGTATTCGAGTTACACTCTTTGAAAAGTATCCAGCTATTAATTGCTGCCATGTCCAGGATACTGTAAAATACATGCATTGGCCATCGTCTAGATGCAGATCGACATGAGTAAAGTCGAGCCATTTGGTCAAATGTGTCTACACCCGCCTCATATGGTTATATTCATTGGCGACATTTGGCTTCCGTTTGAATGTGTCAGTTATCGTTACTTCACGATGAAGAGAGCTCAGCAAGTATTTTAACAGGCTTGTATTTGATCAAGCAGTTTTACTCCTAATGATTTAGAAGTGAAAAAAATGTCCACTGTTACGTTATACCCTTTCTTTGCAAGAGGTTCCATCAATCTCAATACGACATCCTCTCCGACAGAAACTCCACTTTTTCTAAATTCATCTTTACCCATTTATGAAGTAACAGGTGGGCTGATAAGTCCCGAGACTAACAAAGACGAAGACATTTTCTTGACGAAATTCGATTTTATTATTCAACATAGTTGCCTTCGAGGGCGATACAGCGATTATAGAGATCTTTCAATTTTTCGACTTCACTTTTATAGTAATCTTTCGTATTATCCGAAAACTAGGCTTCTGTCTCGGCGATTACTCCATCATTGTCCTTAAATTTCTTGCCAGCGAGCATTCTCTTCAGGTCTGCAAACAGGAAATAGTCGCTGGGGGCCAGATCTGGAGAGTACGGTGGATGGGGAAGCAATTCGTAGCCCAATTTATTTAATTTAGCCATTGTTTTCATTGACTTGTGACACGGTGCATTGTCTTGGTGAAACAACACTTTTTTCTTCTTCAAATGGGGCCGTTTTTCAACAATTTCATCATTCAAACGCTCCAACAAGGCTATATAATAATCGCTGTTGATTGTTTTCCCCTTTTCAAGATAGTCAATTAATATTATACCGTGTGCATCCCAAAATACAGACGCCATAACCTTCCCAGCTGACTGTTGCGTTTTTCCTCGCTTTGGATTCGGTTCATCATATACAGTTCACTCAGCTGACTTTCGATTGGACTCGGGAGTGAAGTGATGGAGCCATGTTTCATCCATTGTCACATATCGACGCAAAAATTCGGATTGATTACGATTGAACAGTTTCAAACACTGCTCAGAATCATCAATTCGTTGTTGTTTTTGGTCGATTGTGAGCTCTCGCGGCACCCACTTTGCACAGAGCTTTTGCATGTCCAAATATTCATGCACGATATGTTCAACGCGCTCTTTCGATATCTTCAGAGTCTCTGCTATCTGGATCAACCTCACTTTACCGTCATTTAAAAACATTTTGTGGATTATTTTTATGTTTTCTGGTTTAACCACCTCTTTTGAGCGTCCACTGCGTTTATCATCATTCGTGCTCACACGACCACGTTTGAATTCAGCAAACCATCGACATATGGTTGCTTTCGATGGAGCAGAGTCCGGATAACATTCTTCAAGCCAAGTTTTAGTTTGACGGTATTTTTTCCATCAAAAAATAATCTTTTATTAACACACGAAAATCGTCTTTTCCATTTTTTCACAATAACAAAAGTAGGTTCACTTAAAACGCAATATCTCACAAACTAGTTGTCAGACAGCTGTTATATTTATGATGTATATTTTGAAGGTGGGTACTAGCTGACAGTCATATGAAAAAAATCCACTGGCGCCATCTATGTGTTAGTATCGGGACTTATCAGCCGACCTTGTACTTACTCCTGGAATCGACAGCAAGCCAAAATTGTATTCCGAATTGTCAGGCTTGTTAGCCATATATTGTATAAAACTACAGCGAGCTTTGCATGGTAGAAGCTGTTCATCTACTGTGATGTTCCAATCCGGCACATAAGCTTTTGACAGTTTTCTATAAAGGGGATCCATACTTCAGAAGCCAATGCAAACTTGTCCGACTTTTTGCGTTCGGCACGTGATGACTTCACATCAAATCGAAGGAAATGCATAAATTCACAAAAACGATCGGGACTCATTGCTTTCCGAAATATGCTGCATCCCCAGTTTTTCCTCCAATGATCTTTCGGAATGAGGTTGTGGCCACCTGTCACACCCCGAGCAAAAATGAACCCAATCACTATTTCAAGCTCTCGTATACTGACGGTCCATGTGTCTTTAGGAAGTTTTCCTTCTGCAAATGTACACATACGCAAATGTATCAGCATTTTTTCATCAAATAATACACGAAAAGAACCGAGTACTGTTGTACACCGTGCACTTGCATAATTTGTTGGACCAGGTCGTACGGTTAAGACGTTTTGCTGTTGAAAACGACCAATAGTAGGATATTTTTCCTCAGGAGAAATTTTGATCCTTTTGTACCATCCTTACCCGTAGTTAAAGCACTATATGATTTTTTCCATCCTCACGGAGTGAACTTTTTTCAGAGCAATCCACATCGCTTTCTTTCCACTCTAAATTTGAAGATAATGTGTGGCACATATCAATTGATGCTTCCATAGAAGAATCATGATCGTCCGATGAATCCATATCCGCATTTGGATATATTTTTTGTATAAACAAGTAAATAAAGTAGGTCTTAATTAACTTCTAGTAGTGTTTTTTTGTTTCTCGAAAGTAATGAGTCAATAAAATCGAATTTAACAGGGATTATAGTTCTTATACACTTAAAAAAAGTCAAGAAGTTTCAATTTGATTGCTTTAAATGAATCAGAGATATTGAGTCGGAAAGTTGAAAAATGGTCAAAATGACCACCTCCGCCCTTCTAGTGTTAAAGAGTTTGCGTTGAGGTTTGTTTAATTAGTGTTTTTAATTAATCCATTTTGAGATAAAATACGTTTTCATAAAAAAGTGCTATTAATTTTCTACATTTTTTTTTGCATATTAATGCTTTAAAAAATATTTATCCAAAATGATTGTATTTACTACTTTAATTACTATTTATAAGATTTTATACAATAATAGTGACGTCACACTCCCCTCTTTGCCATAGCAGGCCGCACTCCTTCTGTTAGTATGCCTTTTGTATCAAGGATGATGGAATAAAAAACATTGGGCCATGCTAGATGGGAGTACGTTACTCCTAGCTGTTGCTATCATTCTGAAAGAAGAATGCATACTTTAAATACTAATAGTCACCTCTTAATGGATACCATGTCGAATCCTGTGAAAGAACTACTCATTTGTTCCAAATTTTAATATGAATATAATTAAATAATTGCTCGTTTTCAAGAAAGTAATATTATTTTTTTTGTGTCAACATTCAGTAAATTGTTAAATAGATCATCAGACTATCTTATGTACAGGGTTTACGCGCAAATCGTGCACACTTTCGACTTTTTATACATCCCCTCATATTTCCGAAAAAATGAAGACCACAATCAAATGGTTTTTTAGGATTTATTTATTAACTACTTGAGCAACAAAATTTCGAAATGGTCACCACCAGCATTGATCATGGCAGTGATCCTGGGCCTGAAGCTAGAGCAGACCTTGCTGATGAAGGCCACGGACATGTAGCCCACTCCTCATTGACGGTGGCCTTCATGGCTTCCACACTTGGGTGAGGTTTGGCACAGACCTTCCTCTCCAGATTGCCCTACATACCATAGTCCAATGGTGATCAATCTGAAGAAGAAGGGGGCCACATTGACCAAGAATGCTGGTAGATTCTCCTGGCACCATTTTGGGTTTTTTTGGCCTTATGCCCTGGGGTAGAGTCCTGCTGCCGAACATATTTACCCTTAGGGTAAGTGCTGTCAAGCCAGGGTTTTACCACCGTCTTCATCACATCCAAGTACTCCTCCATGCCTACCTTTAATCCCTTGGAGAACCAATAAGGGTGCATGGCCTTTCCATCGCTTATCAACACGCCCAACATCATGGCTCCAGCTGGGTGCTTGGTCCTGTTGATAGGGGGGACATCGTGGGGGCTCAGAGCAAGGTATCGGTCGTTCTGAGTATTCCGGCCTTGATCAACGACCCAGAACTTCTCGTCGCTAAAAACACGCACCACACCTGGATTTTTCTTCATCCAACTTAGATTTTGAGTCCTTTTTTCACTCTTGTGGCCTTGGTTTTGACTCTGAGGAGGTGGCGATGTCTCCTGACATAGCTATGAAGGCTTAGGACCTTGGTAGCAACTTGGATGGTTGTCTTGGACAGTCCAACGGCCTTGCCAAGCGTCCTTTTGGAGATCTCGGATTCTCTTCTGTTTTGGACTTGATCCTTGTCAAAGTGGGTTCATCCAGCTTCTTATTATGCCCACCACTTCCAGTCTTCCTCTCCAGTCCCTCCCCGCTTGACAAAAGGCCTTGACCTTGTAAACAATGCGTCTTGAGCAGTCTTCCTTGTTCACGATGACTGACACCGGCAAATTCGCCTCCAAGAGAGCAGCAATCCTGATCCGTTGTGCCTCCATATTTCCGGAACAAGAGAAGATAGAGAAAAGCTCTAAAACGAATTTGTTTACTTTTTCTTCTCTATTTGATACAATCAAAAGCAGCGGAACTTTTTAAGAAAAATATTGCAAAAAATTGAAAATCTCTCTGATGCAGTAAAAATTGAAGTGGTTCTGACCTTTTTTAATTCAGTGGCCTTATAATTCATAAAGAAACTTTCAAATGGGTGCAATCACTTTATAATGAATCATCTGATGATTCTAAGAAGCTTTACATAATTGTTCAACTAGTTTCAGAATAATCAACCATACCTTTTTTGCCATACTAAAAATCAAGTCTAATCTGACCTTACCTGTGCGGCAAACAAAAGGTCGCCATAAAAAATGTCAATAACACATTTGAAAGACAATCTCTGATGCACAATTAGGTTATAAATAATATTACTGTGGTCCCATTCATTTAGGCTACAACTGTAAATATCAGACTTTAGGTCATTTGTGCACGATTTGCGCGTACATCAGAAAAACAAAGAAAGCAGTTATTAATAAATAAAAATAATGTTTATTTGTGAATAGGCAACGTCAGGTTTTTTTAAATACCAAGTACAACTATACTTTATGTAAATATTTTATCACACCGATAAATTAATTTGTACACTTACAAATGAATACATACGTAATAGAGCCTTCAATAATACTCATAAAATCATCCGGGAGGGATAACTTTAGCAGATCGAAATTTGTTTATGTAAAATTATACTTTTGAAGTAAAAAAAATATTTTTTTGCCTTTTTGGTTCGATAGAATTGCATCCCACAGGATATAAATAAGCCTTAAAGCATTACAATTAGTTTATCGAACCTAGGATCTTATCAATGAGGTATCAAAAATGACCATCCTCTCTCGGGATTCGAACCTGGTGGTGCGATAGCCGTGAGCGTTAAGGCGTGTTCAACTCTCAATGTTGTGGGCGCATGTTCGAACCCCGAGAGGGATGGCCATTTTAAGTCTACCTTAACCCTAACCAGGCCGGGTTATTTTGGCTCCTCTATACCCGGGGGGGGGGGGGGTGATTCCACCCCCCCCCTCAGATCTCGGCAACGGAGCGACGAAAATTTGTGAAATTTGGCACACAACTAGGTCTCCCACTAATGTACAACCACACGAAATTTCATCACCATAAACAAGGGTTTTTTAATTATGCATGTTATTTATTCAAATATGCAAATTTTGCATCAAAATGTGATCTTTCATACACATAACAGAAATTAATCCCACTAGCATCAATCTTTAGCATTATTACATCATAGTATCATACTGATATATCATACATGTCACAGAACAGGTAAAACTAATTTGCATACAGTAATTAATTATGCAAATTAGTCGGTATTTTGCATATTGTATGCTATGGAAGTTCACGTTTTGCCGCACGGACGTTCGCAAAATGACCTGCCGCGCCGTAGGGGGGTCCGATTTTTTCGAAAATGTATCAAAAGATGCGCAATACTTCAATCTTAAAAGTCATAAAATTTTAGCGCGTAATTATTTTTTTCACGAAATATCCCAGAAACCGGGGGGGGTGGATTCCCCCCCCCCCGGCCTGGTTAGGGTTAATGATAAGATCCTAGGTTCGATAGACTAACTTATACTATAATGCTTATTATATCCTGTAGGATGTAATTCTTTCGAACCATATAGACAAAAAAATTTAAAAACATATAAATTTGTGAATAGGCAAGAACAGGTTTTTTTGTTATCCACACATATTTTATTTATAATTTTAAAACGAAAGATAAATAATTGTTTCCGAGGTGCATACTATCCAAAACTTTAGATAGATATTATTTCAAGTAGAAGGCTTCTACATACTGACTACTTATATGAAGGTGCCCTGACTCCAAAAAGACTATAATCACGTTCCCCCCCTCCCTTCTCTTCATCTTCAAAGAACCTAGAATTGTAAACACCTTCGCCATAAATTTACATATTTAATATATGTATATATCTTCATATCAGGCTCATTTTACGACCACTCATAAATATATATTTACTTTCTACTTATAAAACTTAAAATCCCTGCATATCTACATATAAAAATATATATATTATAAAAGTGCTTTAATATGTGATTCCTCCAGCTTTCCTTCTCATTGTGGTGCAAAGACATATACTGAATGAATGGCTGTGATTTGAATGTCTGGAAGGATAATTCTGAAAGCACAGTTTTAATGGCCGTGGAGTATTGAAAAATATTTTAAATCCCCTCTCTTTGCACGCGGAAAAAATGAGGCCTTCTCATGCTTAGAACTCATAAAAATATTGCCATCAAATCTTATTTTTTCTACCTTAATATTTGGGCTGTCTTTCTTGGGTTAAAACATAATGACTGTACTAATTTTTCTTTTTAGAAAATAAGAAAATATTTTTTGGGATTATAAAAAAGTTGATTTTTCTTTTCAAGGAGTGTGTTGCAGATAAAAGTAATCATAGTGTTTAATTTGTGCTCATTTTAAATGCACTCATATACTTATCTCTATGCAAAGAATATATTTTTTGGTTTTTCAAGTAATAGTTCATTGTATTTATTGAATTAAATAAATAACTTCAATGGAATGATTCTATTAGTTGTATGTCGTATGACTTTGGAAGATAAATTAATTACATATCCAGAAGAATATTATTTATTTTTACTCCTTAGGTACATTTCACCTTTTAAATATATTAAGTGAAAACAAAATTCTTTCATACCAACATCTTGTACTGTTTAACTAATTTCGTTTAACCCTAAGTAAATTTATCAATGTGTGTGATTAAGCATTTTTTCAAAAACAAAAGTAAGTAAAATTCTTCTTTAGTTTGTACAAGATTTTCATAAAAATAATAAGTTTCTACTTTTTCACAAGAATTAATTGATTCTTTTTAGATTTCAAGAGCGTCAAGATAGATTGGGATACTTTTTTACACCATGCTCATAGTTTAATGGAATATATTCCCGTATGCGTGATAGAACATCTATATTCGCATTTTGTGACAATTTTGGCATGCCGTTCTATTGACCAAGTAACATCATTTGTACTGAAATGAACTTGGAAATGAACCATTATCTTCTTTTTTTTCGGTTATATGTTTTTATTTATTTCTACAATACAAGAGTAAAATATAAACTAAAAACAAAGTAGACATACAATAAAAAAAACTCATTGGACAGTTGCGCAAAATACAAATACATAAATAAACATTATAGTTTAAAATTACTATCCAGTGAAAAAAAAAATTAATATAAAATTATATTTGTTAAGAGATAAAATTGTCTATGTCTTCTTATCATAGATTTGATAGCAGTCATATATTGGACTGAACTTGATGGCACAAATCGGACCAGGTCTCCTCCCCATTTCCATTCATTTGAAGATGACAATGAGGGATTTTCAATTCAAAGGCAGCGTACCTTGCAGCAGCACCAATGGATATCGCTTTTAGGTCTTCGAAGTCGACGAAAGAGTTAGCGGTCAGTTTAGATGCAATTAGGGCCTTTATATTCAGAAGGGTAAATTCAATCGCTTTTTGTATTGGGGGGGGTTTGTTTTTCCTTTTGTACACACCAAATAAAATGTAGGCTGATATTAATATAGAGAAATATGTTCTTCATTGCACACATTTAATTGGATTAATGGCTTTATAAATTTTATTTTTGGGCACTCAGCAAATGCATGAATTATTGTATTATATAAAGAGCCGCAATTATTACAAGGATAACTAAATTTTAGTATATTAGCTGAAATTTGAAGTTGTGCTGTAAACTTAGAGCCATCAAATATACTGCAAGTTGATCTTAAAATTTTCTGTCTCCAAGAGGGTGGAAGATTGAGCAGCTTTAAATACTCGTCCGACACAGATTCAGCTTCCGGTGGCAATCCATTACAAAAATTAAATTTTGAGATCCATGACCTCACAGGACATTGCAAATTAATCGCTCTTTGTAGATGATGGCGAAACCTTCCAACGTAAAAGATAGAACCACATATCAAATCATGGACAGTAAATGTTTTTGTATTGAGGGAGTGTTGTTCTAGTAGTGATGGATCACCGAATTTATTCACGAAAGGTTGCATATCTTTACATTGGTGAACTATATCAGGAACAGAATCTGAATAAAATGTCGGCTCAGCTGACCACACAATTCTTTGAATTGAAGCCAGAAACGGAGAAAGTCCAACCAAGTCTGTATTGGATAGTATAGTTCCCATATGAATCCAATTATACATATCAGATGACGAAAAATATCTTCTCCAATCTCTGTTGCGATAGACACCAATTTCTTCAACAACTTTCAGATAACATTGGGAATTATATTTTAAGGAGACAAAGACCTCCACCCAAAAACTTATTTTCTCTTTTTAACCCTTGTGTGGTGTTCGGGTCTGTGGGACCCGTTTTCATTTTTGTCTCAAAGAAAAGTAATACGATTTTTTATATTTCAAACTCAGATTCATTGGCCTTGGCTCATTTTCGGTGAAGAACATATATCACAACACGTTTTCAGTGACCACACACCATACACCCCCCTACACATTTACATTACATAGAGGGTGTTCGGGTCTGCTGGACCCGGGGTCAATGAAAGTGAAAATTTTAGGTGTTGTGCACCATCCACCCAACCTACAGAACCACCACCTGCAAAACCTGAAGTAAGTGTGATGCTATTGCAGTTGATCTGGCACTCATATCTTGTGTGAGAGAGAGAGAGAGTTAGAAAAATTTCTGATATTTTCATTATTCTAGGTAGCCAGCAACAACAAAAAGAAGTGATGTTTTATTTATAAATGTGACCTAATATAGGTAAAGACTATTATTTATCATTTATGTTGTTTATATTGCTTGTAATTGAGATAAGGAAAAGATCATTTGAGTATTTTAACATAAGATAGTTTTATTGTGTTTAGCTGAGAACACCAAAACGCAGTGGGTCCACCAGACCCACGAACAGTGGCGGAGTTACAAAATATGAACACCACACAAGGGCGCCGGAAGATATATCTTATGAAACAAGGAGTGCAGTCACTATCCTCTTCTGCCAAAGCACGCTCTGCTAAAGATGGAATAGAGGTGGCTCTATACAAAACAAGTGGAAGAACTCGCATAGTATAGAGATCTATTCTTTTTTGGAGGGAGAGGCCACGCCATTGTCGTACATGATAGTATATAATTCCATTAATTTGACTCCAATTATTATTTGAAGGTCCCTCTCTCAACCATTCCATTCCAAGAACATTGACGCAATCAGCAATTCGACATTCTCTAATCAGAAGTGAAGAAGCAGGTATCCAGGATCCTAAAGAGAGAATCGCAGTTTTTTTATAATTAATCTGCAGTCCTGATTTGCCTTCAATTTTTTTGAAAAAGGACAGCACCACACCGATCCGTGATATTAATTGTGCCTCAGAGTTGGCCTCAATCATCAATGAAACATCGTCTGCATATAAATCTAAGAGATGCTTTTCTCCATTAAAAGATATTCCGAAGCCTCGATATTGTCGAACTAAGGACTTTGTAAGTGTATCAATGGTGGATATAAAAAGAAGAGGAGCTAAAGGACATCCTTGCATACAACTTTTTTTCAGTAAAATGTGGAAACTGTCTTCACCATCCAAAGAAATAATGGAGGAGCCATTCATTAATAACGATCTTATAGGATTAAAATAGCATTTCGGGAGAAGCTTGCTAATGGATTTTAAAATATGACAGTGCTTCACCGAGTCAAAAGCTTTTTTTAAATCTATCGCAACCAGCGCACCAAATTCACCAGAGCTTTTTAAAGATTCTATGGAAATAGCTATATTCCTTGGATACATCGGTTGTTTTCCTTTGTTTTAGGAAACCATTTTGTTCGAAATTTAGTTTTGCATTTAAGATAGTTCGATTTGTTTTGCTAAAACCCTGGCTAAAATTCTATATGCGTCGTTTAAAATCGTAATAGGTCTCCAGTGGTTAAAATCAGTGCCGTCGACCTTTTTAGGAATAAGAGCAATTCTTCCTTTTGACTTTTCCATGCCTTTTCCAATTATTAAACGATAGTGGGCAGTCTCTTCAGGTGCAATAGTAAAAATATGTCCACAAATACCATCTGGACTAGATGCTTTGTTATCTTTAAATGTTTTTTGATATAATGTACAATGTCTTCATTGTAAAAACCTCTGTAGTTCCAGCTTTCTTTTTCTTCGGGAAGTTTAATCTTACTCCGCCTAAAATTTCATCAAAACGTTTGTGAAAATGCTGCAGGATCTCTGAGGACTTAGAAATAACTTTACCGTCAGACACTATTTTTTAATGACTTTAGCAGAGTCATTAGGTTTTTTAAATAAAAGTTTTGATCTATGTACAATGTACATTGTACATTACTGGACTCAAAGCAAATCCTTCGTTTAAATTCAGTTTCGGCGATATCAACAATCCTATACGAGCTAATGAGATCTGCAGTATAATTACGGATAAAAATAGAAGAATTGTCTAAAATATTTTTAAAGTCGTTTTGAAACTTTACAGCTCTTTTTTTTCGTGTGGCTGTATATTTTTTAACACAATTAGAGGTAGTTTGTACAAGTAGAGAATAAGCATTTTTTGATTGACACCGGAAATGTATTTATTTAAATTGCGCTTTAAATATACTCGAAACTTTTTTCGTGGAGAAGCCATTTTGGAATTTTAAACTTTTGTTTAGGAGGAATGTACTTTAGAGAGATATCAATTATTTTATGGTCCGACAACGGGTCTGGTCTATAATTTGCATTTATAATATTATTAACTAGAACTTGGGATATCAACGCTAGGTCAATTCTAGAAGATTTTTTGCCCAAGCTCCATGAAGTAGCGTCTTCCCGCTGAATATGTAAGTAGCGTCTACTAATCCCAGTGAGTGAATGACCTCTTTCAAGATGGCATAATTTGGGTATTTATTCAGGACTTCATTTATATCTACATTTAGGTCGCCAATAATGAGAAGTGGAATATTTTGACCCTTTTGCATATCAAGGATCGACTGAAAAAAAGTTGATGATTTGGAGTTCGGCCCATAAGCATTGATGAGTGTGAGAGTACATCCCGAAGTATTCAAAATAATCTTATGCCACTCTCCATCTTGAGTAAATTATTTTACAAAAAGGCTTATAACGACGTTTTGTAAGGAAAGTCATTACTCCTCTTCTGCCCGAGCCTGAGTAAAAATGGTGAAATTGAGGGGGAAAACAAAAACTGCAATTCGAAGAGCATGACGAAGATACTTCTGTTTTTATGTCCTGCAGGCATAAAATGTCAGGTTTCAGAGACATTAAGTGCTTCATGATAGCATGTCTAGCCGCCTATCTTTGTAACCCCTAATATTAAGTGAAATAATTTTTGAGAGCCCCACATTAATTGAAGCATCGCTACTAGATACTGGTGGAAAAAGTTAAATATTTTCGTTTGCGCTGAATGGTTCAACATTTTTTTTGGTTTTTTGGAGCGAGTTGTTGCCGCACTACCACGATCTATTATCTTCTTGGCTATACTAATTAAGAGTCAATAAAACTAATATTTCTTTAGACAAATGTGGACAATATATATACTATGTACATATATATATATTGCACACTGTATAAGTAAACAAATATTAATTTGAAACAAGTGTCATAAACACATCAAAGGCACTTGTTGTGCTTGCGAATGATAAGCCATTACCAAATAAACTTCATTGGATCTAAGATAACATATATGCATTTTTTTTATAAACAACATAAGTACGTTCTTGTATATTTTGTGTATCTTGTGTTTAGTCACTAATATAATTAAATATTGTTTATTATATACATACACATTATATATGTATTTATGTGTTGTTCATGCCATCAACAAGTAAAATCAGTCGAAGTTATCTTGATAAGTCACATAACTATATACATGCACTTTTTGTTTAGTGATTTAAAAGTGTGTTAAAGTCGCTGCATACTTAATGATCGGCATGTGAGACTGTTGTACGCCAACAGTCATTAATTTGATAATTAAGCAATATTGATATTTTTTGTTGTACATCAGAGCAAATACATAAATTCATCTAAATATTTTTAATGTTTTTTTACATTTTTGTCTTTTACGAATTATATTTTCAATATATATAATTTAAGAAAAAGCGCAAAAAAGTTGTCAACATTATATTTTTCAGCAACTTTATTTGTTAGCCCGCCAGTGAATCATTTATTTGTATATACCTTAACTTGTGACGATTTCTTTGAATATAAAGCTTGAACTATTGTGAAGTTGAGATTCCAACATTGCTTTGTTAATTAAAGTATACATTGAAAACGAACCAATAAGAAACTAACAATAATAATCGAATTCAAAAATCGGTTAGTTATAAATTATAAAGGTTTTTTTTAATTTGAAGTTAATAGGTTACGAGAACAACACCATATTTTACAGTTTCTTTTACAGCTGTCCTCAGAAATACTTGTAGTTTCATCATGGACACCACTCGAACACATAATTAAAATTTAATACTTATGTGGTGAGTCTTTCATCAAAACTTTAATAGTGTTAAAGCCAATTTATGGTTAACTTAATCTACATTCAAATTCAAACATTCAGCATTAGATGCAAAATAGATTTTAAATGTAGACTACACACATTTCCTGTGACAATGAGACATAGGAAGGTAAGAAGTATAAAATAGTAATGCTACAAGATTATCAATTCAAGACGGCCCAAATCAGACCAAGTTGACACAAGAAATGAATCTGTTTGCCCACTTCAAATGCCGGGAATTCTTAAAATTACCCTGATTTTCATCATACAATCATTTTCAGCAATGAGACACATTTTTAGCCTAATGTACTTTTGGACAAAAATTCCCACTTGATTAATGAGCCTCAAGCGCTAACGTTCTCCCAAAAAAATGCATGCTGGCGGTGTCATTGGTCGTACTTTTTCATCGACAATAACAATCTTCACGTTACTTTGAATGGAAATCGTAAACACTCCATGATTACTTATTTTTTGGTCTTAATTGGAAGATGTATCAGTTTGGTTTTAATAAAGAATAAAATAATAAAACCTTGATAATCATAATGAATCTAATATTTTGCCAAATAATGTCATTCGTATTGTAATACGTGTAATAGTATCATGAAAAATATAGTAGGCAAGAAATCAGTTTTGCTCTCAAAATTAAAAGTAATCCATTGTATGGAAGGAATGCATATCAACAAATATGCATTAGAGATATTTAACTGCATTTTATTAGAAATATTTTAAAACCCCAAAAAAATAAATACCAATCAAAGCCCTTCAATTTATAAATTCCTAGACATGTGCATAATCTACTTTATCGTTCTTTTTATTTACAATTTCCATTACTGGACAATCAAATGACAATTGTATTTGTTTAATTGGCAATCAAAAAGATCATCTAGATTGCCCTTGGAACTTTGAACTATATATATATATAGGTGTATATATATATATATATATATATATATATACAAGGTCGGCTGATAAGTCCAGAGACTAACACATAACACAGTGGATTTGTTTTCATATGACTGTCAGCTAGTACCCACCTTCAAAACATACATCATAGATATAACAGTTGTCTGACAACTAGTTTGTGAGAGATTGCGTTTTAAGTGAACCTACTTTTGTTATTGTGAAAAAAATGGGAAAAGACGAATTTCGTGAGTTAATAAAAGATTATTTCTTGATGGGAAAAAATACCGTCGAAACTAAAACTTGGCTTGAAGAATGTTATCCGGACTCTGCTCCATCGAAAGCAACCATATGTCGATGGTTTGCTGAATTCAAATGTGGTCGTGTGAGCACGAATGATGATAAACGCAGTGGACGCCCAAAAGATGTGGTTACACCAGAAAACATAAAAATAATCCACAAAACGATTTTGAATGACCGTAAAGTGAGGTTGATCCAGATAGCTGAGACTCTGAAGATATCGAAAGAGCGCATTGGACATTTCGTGCATGAATATTGGGACATGCGAAAGCTCTGTGGAAAGTGGGTGCCGCGAGAGCTCACAATCGACCAAAAACAACAACGAATTGATGATTCTGAGCAGAATCTGAAATTTGATTCTGAAATTGAAAGATCGCTATAATCGCTGTATCGCCCTCGAAGGCAACTATGTTGAATAATAAAATCGAATTTTGTCAAGAAATGTTTTCTTCTGGTTAGTCTCGGGACTTATCAGCCGACCTGTATATATATATATATATTTTTACACGCATATACTTGCAGCAAACATATACTAATGTAAAAAACTACCATCATTTGAGGATTCCAAAAGAACTAAGATATACACTATGAATACAAGGTGACAGGTTTATGATTAAGATATATGTTTGCTAATAGGTCTAAAATACGAAACAGACGTAAAAAATAATTAAGAAACTGAGTTAGTCTCGAAAATACTATATGTGCTATTGTATTTGCGAAAGATGAATGCACAGACAAAAGATCTAGACTTTACATGTTGTTGTATACACATGCACTTTTGTTTGCTCTGCTTTGGGCAACAACAAGAGAGTAATGCTCATTTTCATTACATATATTAAAAAATATTTTCTTAATTAATTTATGCATTCTATTCCATTTATTCTTTGTGAATTGATGGATCCCTCAATGAGAGATCCATGGATTTGATGTATGTCTTCTAGTTTATCTAACTTTCCCTCCTCCGTATTAAATGCGTGTATTTAGATTTTATATACATACATCAATGAAGTTCTATATGAAATATGCCATGTACAATCTTTTTTAGAATGATTGATATATTGAAAAAAGGAGTATATATGAGAGTACTTATGAAAGTAATATGCCGCCGTTATTATTATTATTAATATTAATTATGAGCTTTCCAAGCCTTTTAGAAGACAATGGAGAGAGAGGCAGAAGGCAGTATTAAAGGTGCATCAGGCACGCAAATTGTGTATGTGCATATCAGTTTAGATCATCGAGTATGATATTTGGATGGTGAAGAGAATACATATATATTAAATATCATATACCTATATTTATCAGCTACCGGCGCTGCAAAATGACTCTCAATTTATGGTCTGTTTTTAATAAGATATGTACGGGCTAGAGATCGATGGATAGTTATGTTTGTCTATTGCAGGGTCGGCAAATAGTGGCCCACTGGCCAATTTCGGCCCGCCATCTTTTTTGTCTGGCCCACAAGATGACATTTAATTTGATTAAAACCCACAATTCAAAAAGGAAAAAAAGTATACAGCAATCCTATCATTTTCGAAACATTTATTGAGGTACAAATGTAGTTCTAAAGTGACAAAGCAACAGGTGGAACATCTTGTGAAAAAAAAGTAGGCAAAGTAAAAAAATAATATAAGTTTGGTTAAATTAACGCGATGTTTGAGATGGACATTTCACCGTCTAGGAAGGCCAGGTGATCGTTAGAAGCACGCATCTTGCTCATTCGCTGGAAGGTTTTTACTTGATCTAGTAGCGCACAGAAACGCTCCAGTGCCTTTCTTTTAGTTAACCAGCGCACGTCATTGTGAAGTAGCAGATCTCATTGGCACACATACATACACACATTTCTCTTATATATATAGGTATATAGATAATAAAATAAATTAAAAAAGCTATGGTCCGCGATGCCACTGTCTGAAAAAATTGGCCCGTGTCCAAATGTAACGGCCGACCCCTGGTCTGTTGGATTAAATTAATGTATATTTTTCAAATACATAAAAATATTTTAAAACCCTAAATTCCGATATATTATAATTTAAGTATATCTTCAAAAAATTAAGTAATTATCGATGCAGAGAAATTTGCCAATAAAGTGAAAAATCGACGATATCAGAAAATATAATATTGGTTTTTCAAAAAGCTCTGCTTTTGCATTTAGATTTTCTCGATATGCTGGACCTCCGAATTGTACTGTGTCAATTAATATATTCACACGGATGCAGTTCCCTAGAACCAAATAGGCAAGAATGTTATATATATATAAATATAGGAGGTAACTAAAAAATATATATACATATATAAACTCTCAGCTTCAAATCTTATTTTAAAAAAAATATTTTTTTCGTAGTACTGACTTTATCAACATTTAATTATTATATTTGATAAATCATCGAAAAATAATAAACCTACTTTAAGCAATTTCTATATTAATTACTGTAATAATGATGCGTCCATTATATAAGGATTTTTTTAAAGACATTAAAGTGAACTCAAATGTTCATTTATGTATCTTCGCAACTACCCTGAACCGTTTTACTTGGTTTCTTGAATATAATTTCTACTTTATTTTGATACAACATATTTTTTTCTTGCAGATAAGTGAATAAAATGTCTTTGATCGAAAAAAAATCTTCTTTTAAAAGTATATATCAAAAGGTCATTGCGCCTTAAAGAATAAGTATTTTCCTTATTTCTTTTACTAACAGGGATCAAAGTTTTTTTTTATTTTTTCTTGTCAAAAAGCAATCAAATGATAATCATTTTATTGGTTATGAGACTCATATACCTACATAGGTATAATACTAATAATACCTGGATCAATCTTCTTAAAATTGCACAAAGAGTTTGATTATCCACATCGATATAGGTCATGGTGTTCATTTATACCGCCCATTATTTTTGATGTTGTTTCATTTGATCTATTGGATAAATATTTGCACTCATTTTGAAGGATCTATTTTTCTTACTTTCTTTTTCTTACCGTTATAGACTTATCATACATAAATGGATAGAAAGATGTGCATTGATATCATGATTTCGGAGGTATGTGGCATGATTACGTTCAAATCAATGAATAGGTACTCAATATGCCATTAATACATTATTCTACAGTCTTATTCTCTTCTATGTATTTCTAATATATGTATAATATTTTAAGCTAACGAACGATTTGATTTTGGTATATATCATATATCATGCTAAAATATCTGAAATAATGAAAAGAAAGTCCAACCCACCCTAACTGCTTTCGGCTTTAATTATGTAGTTCCACGCTTACAACACAATTAAAGCGTTGGGTGTCTTAGAGAATGGGAGAAGATCGTTAATTTTATTCTACCTTGGATTCAAGACTCGATTTCAATTCCTACTCTTGGATTCTACCCTCAAACAAACAAACAAAACCGTTCCAAGTTCAATTATATATTGCAATTTCATTAATATTTGTCTGTATCAATATTTTAAATGGAAAAGAGATTTGGTGTAAAGTAGGTAAAAGTACAATGCAAATTTTTAAAGCCAGCTTTGCCGCAATGTGACTATTTCCTGATTGTAATGAAATACTTTTTATGCTCTTTTGTATACACATCAATGGCCTATCAATTAAAAAATTAACAAAAAGAAAGTGTTTTTCTTTCGAACATTTTATTATAAAATGAAGTATTGTCTGTATGTTAAGTATAAGATAACAAACGTTAAAAACTAGATCTATAAATATTTTTATCCAACTCAAATTATCTTGTTGCCTCCTATAAAATAAAAAGTAATCGTTTTTGATTTATATTTCATTTGTGTTTGAAATAACGATTATGTGTAACTTACGGGAGATCCCTGAAATGATATTATTGTGAAGGTATCAACATAATAATCATAATACCATGCCATATCTTAAGACTAATAAACTGAAATATTCAGGAAATAATACTTTTTTTTGGAAAAAAATATCTTTCTATTAATTTATAAAATATTTACTTTTGGATTTACTACTCACGTTAGCAATTATTTTTACATGGGGAATAATGTTAGGGAATACCACAATCTATGAGATTATTTACTTCTATTGTGGAATGTCAAGTTGGTTTAAGAGCTGTACATGTTGATAAACAGTATTTTTTTGGACTCTGCAGTTGTGAATATGGAAATATTTATGCATCGAAGTTCGGATTAATAAAAGAAAAAATATATAATTCTTAATGGTTAAATTTATTGAGAGTAAGGCACTTGGACTTTTTAAACACTTCAGCAAAGCTACAAGATCAAGGACTCTATAATTTTTTCCCTCCGAATATTTACGGCTCTTATAAAGCATATATTTATTCACTTAACAAAACTGTCATAGAATACCAGACGTATTAGATAAAGTATTATTAGCGAACATAAAATTCATTGATTCACAAAAAGTAGAGGATGGCTCTACAATATAAAAAACATATGTGGACCGTGATAGACTCTCAATAACCGATTCCCGAGAAGGTAGAAGAAGGTCAAAATTGATTGACCGAATTGAATCGTATAGATGAATTTAATTGCTAATATGTTTATTTGTATCCATACGTAGGCAAATCCATCGAATCAAATATGCAATAAATAGTTTGTGAAGGGCCATAGCTCAGTGGAAATCGGTTTAACTCTCAATTTGAGAACAGAGGACTCCCGATAGAGAAGGGTAAAAATATTTATCCAAATCATTGAAAAGATCCTAATACACTAATATAAAACGTTATCATGTTCGTTTTTATCCTCAAATATGCAAATACATCGAATCCAATAAGTAATAGACTGGTTTTTTTACTAAGCTATAAATATGAGCATGATTTTGCAATATTCTTTTGAAGCTTTGATGTTCCAAGCAAAAAAGTAGCCTTTGGACACTAATAACTAGACACTCAATCACTTTTCCCCTTTCTTATATATATATATATATATATCCCTCCTCCGTCTTTTTTCTGGAAGGAAGAAGAGGAAGACTGTTGCTTTTGGTGAAGCTTATTTTCAATCAAACAATCAATCGTTTTCAAATCTTATTCCCTTCGTCTCCTCCTCCTTCTCCTCTTGGTCATAATAATGAATGGACAACAATGAAGCCTTCCCACGGCATTTGTGTTTTTTAAACTCACCCTTAGATTGCACATCATCTCAACTTTGTTTATTTTCTAAATGAACATTCGTGCACATACGGGTTCGGCATAAATGTTAATTTACGTGTACATACATACATGCTATGAAACCTTACTTACTATTTATACTTAATTATGTGTATGTATTTGCTGAGGCAGCCTTGATCAATTAGACAGATGAATGAACCAACTTTACTTTTGATTATATTTTTTGTTGTACTTGAAGACTTGTAAATTAAATACAATTAAAAGTAACGAGTATCTTTTTATAGAGAAAATGAAATATTTTCTCGCATAAATGTTTTGAGAGTAACGCACCTAATCTCTTAGACTTTTAAACACTTCAGCAAAGCTAGAAAATCAAGGACTCCATGACTTGTTCCCTCCGAATATTCACGACTCTTACAAACCACAAAACATTAATTTATTCCCTCAATAAAACAGTTATAGAAACACATACGCATTAGATAAAGTATTATTTATATGAGTTCTATAACAAGGGTATTGTTGTGAGACTACTGTGGTGCCAATATAATTTATTTCGATCATGGATGGCTTTCTTTGTCATGTTTGAAAAACCCTTTATGTATTGCTGGACGGAAGACATATGTTTTCCCTACTACATAATTTGATTGTGAATGGCAGATACCGTTTCAAGCTTAGAAACTGGTATGTAACATTATCTAAAACAACCAGTGTTGTGTGAATTTTTAAAGTGTTTCGGGATCCATAATTAGTGATTTTCATATATTTTAAGGACTTCGTGGGGATCTATTCATTTTGTGAATTCATCATCTACATCCGTGGTGCCATGGTGACGACCCGTGGGCCGGAACCGGCCCGAATGGACATTACAATCGGCTGTTACGTCAGTGGTTAAGAAGTGTTTTTATATAAATAAATAATACTATGAGACCTTCTGAGAGTTCTTTACAAGAACATGATTCACCAAAGTAACGACAAATGAATCTAAAAATCGATCTTAAGAAATGAAAATATTCCTGAAGCTGAACTTGACATTTAAAATGAGTCCGAAGAAGGCAATAACAAGATTAAAATATCCTCTAAAATATCAAAAACGCAAGAAATGATTTTATCACACAGGACTACATAGGTCGGGCTCCATCAACAAGAGAATCGAAGTGGATTATGGACTATCTCCTGATAAAAGGACCCCTTTGAAGGTCCATAGTAGTTAAAATTAGTACCTGTATTTTTAGTTTCTGTCTTTTCGTTCATAATAGCTATAAATACTTATGGCCGTTGATCCTCTTTCTCATATAAGATGAGCAGGTGACATAGAGAAACAAAAGTTTGTTTAAATAAAAACTGCACATTGTCTATTTGCAGGATATCCGCGCATGAACGTCTTCTTGTCTCGAAACATGTACTTAATGTAAACCCCCAAATTTTCCAACTTCTTTACGGGAACCGGTCAACAAAGGGGTGTGATGAGATTTGTTTCTAAAGCCCTTGGTGAAGCGCAACTATTTAAGGAATACTCTTCAAAGAGCGGGTGGCATTTGGTCAGAGTGACTTCGCATGACTCCTGAATATATGCATTTATACTTTTGGTCCCAATAGGTAAAACTCAGCGGGTTTTTTTTTCGATCAAAAATAAACATTATCAAGAATGATTCACGTCCCACTATTTTGATAGGGGATCTCAATGTAGATTTTGATGTTAATTTTGATTCCTATCCTAATAGAGCGAAGATTATGAAGTTAATTATCCAATTCGTCTATGATGATTCCAGGGTATATGCGATTAGGATAATACTCTACTTCCCTTCGAACTCTGCACGACATCTCCCAGCGTTGAAGAGGATTTAAAACATCACAAACAAACTCACGTAGAATCTTACAATGAGTGGTGAATTTGCATTTTTCATAGCATTGCCTTGCAGTATTTTTTATTTTCGAAATACACAAACACAGGGATTGTTTTTTTTTTCTCCTTAATTAATGTATATAATTAATTATACCTTTTGTTCATGGAATTTATTTGAGTAACAAATAAAAATGAAATGCTTTGTATTTACTGTTTTTTAAGTCCTCAAAACAAAATAAAGATACACCTTAAGGAGCTTGAGTACTAATTATATAGAAACATTTGATTTAATAACACACTAGTCTAGGTATTTAGTTCAATAACAATTATAATTTTAGTTATTTATTTCAAAAATAAAAAGTTATATATGTCATTAGTGATATATTTAGGATAACTTAACAATTAAAAGACAATGATGTTAACTGTATACAATAATTTTGGTCCTATAATGCCATGAAAACAACAACTATGATAAATGACGACCAGCTCAATGACTTAATCACATCTTTAAATATAAAAATATCATGAAGGTATGTGAATTATCAGTAACAAAGGATTCAAAGTTTTTTTTGTTCCCTGAACAACAAATAAAAATAAATTATGGCAGATGAAAAATGGGTCGATGAATAAGAAGGACTCACAAGTAATAAATGATGGTATACATTAGATATAAATCACGAATAAATAATGAATAGTATAAAGAACAACCCTTTTATTTATTATACTAGATATACTTTCATTACATTGACATAAAAATAGTATCCAGACTTTTCAGATCCATGATACCGAAGGATATACCTTATTTTATTTTGTAAATTAAACCTTTAAAATAGTTCATTACTCTGTTGCAAAGTAGATAATATAAAATATTTATTGACCTACCCAAAAAAAAATGAACACGTCAATGAGTCGAGTAAATACTTATGTCAAAGGTCTGCAATATTTTTTATTTTCATTTTCGGAGGTCGAACCTGCGCCCTCAACATATAGAGTCAAACAGGTTTCCACTGAGTATCTGCCCATCCTTAGAGCTTCTTTGCTTATTTGGTTGGATGGAATTCCAGTATTCCTTTGGATAAGATTTGAAAAATTAAAGTAAGTTTATCGAATCTAGAGCCCATTCTTATAGGGCCGATCAAAATTGTCATTCATCTATTGCTTAGTCGAGGCTACGCTCTGAACAGTGAGAGGCGAGAACACTTCCAATTAGATAATATTATCCCTTAATATTTAAAGCATATATATATACATATATATATATATATCAGGACGAAACCGGGACACCCTTTTTGCCGGGACCCGGGCCAGGACTTAAATTTTTCAAGCCGGGCCGGGACTTTTTCGAAAAAAAGGGATGATGTTTTTTATAAAATCATTCCCAAAAAAAAGTGACGACGCTATTTCTAGAATAAAAATCTGGAAAAAAGTAGCGACATTTTATTAGAAAATAACATCCTAAAAAAGTTCCGGCCCGGTGATTTTTAGACACCGGGCTGGGACACTCTATAAACAGCCGGGATCGGTCGTTCCCTGATAATATATATATATATATATATATATATATATATATATTGAATTTATATTATATTTAGTATTCTCAATGTGCATGTTTAAGGAGGTGTAAAGTTTCATACTTACTTCATTAAGTACACTGGGACGGACCAAAGTTTGCTGAAAGAACAAACTCTCACAAAAAGTTTTCGTAGTGGCATCATCTGATGCTTTCTAATACTCATTGTCATCCCTGTCATCTTCATATTGTGCCATTGAATATTTCTCTTTTATCATGATATATCAAATAAAATAAAATGAGCATTTGTTCACTTATGTCATTTTTGACAAAAAAGCTTCGTGCAGTAATGTGTTTAAAAGCATAAAAAAAGTTTTTTTTTATCTTAGTGTGAAAATGCTTTAATCTAAAATAGTTCTGTATTTATAAATGATAGTGTAATGTAAAATTACCTCTTAGTTTATAGTGTCTATTGTTTGTATGTACTATTGGAATCGGCAATAAATTTCTAACTAACTAAAAAACTAACCTCTTAGTCTAATCATTGTATTTTCGTCAAAGCCAAATCAGCTTGTTTTGAAAATTGTTGTTATGTATCTGACTATATTTTTTCAAAACGATTATATTTTTATTTATTTTACCGATTGCTGATTATCCTTTTCATTTCGATACTAATTTCATTTTTGGTCATATTTCAGAAAGTGTCCATTTCGTTGTTTGTTAAAAATATTGGAAATTAAGGTACCAGTATTTTTACTCTGTTCTCTATGACCTTTTAGTTATTAATTAACACAGATGTTCATTGAGAACACGGACTTATATTAAGTGATATTTAAGTCAACTTATGGATATTCATGGGTATTGAGCGGATTTCTTTAAAATCTTGATTTAATTTTCTTCGTATATATTTTGTAAAAAAACTTATTTACTTTCTTTTGATGTTTTATTCGACGAGTTTCCTTTTACATACCTATAAAAAAAATACATAACAATTAATATATAAAATAGTACATTACGCTCTAATGAAAACCATTCGTTTTTGAACAAATAGATTTTATAATAATAAATTGCAATGATTGCTAGAAATAAACCTTTTTTTGACCAAATGTTTTTTCTAAATTTTAATTTGATCAAAACTATCTAAGAATCATATAAATTGATTTTTACATTGGAAAATAAAATGTATTTGTATTTTTTTAAATGATATATGATTTTAAAATTATCTTTACATAATTCATAGATTGATTATTTATTTTGCAACACTAAAATGCTATTCATTTCAATCAGACTCAGTAACATTCTTCAAATATAAAAAAGCTCACTTCTTTATTTGGCTGTTTGTACTTAAAAATAATACTTTTGTCGATATATATAAAAAGATATTCTTTTTAATGTACATTTCGTTCATTAAAAAAAAATTGTTGGTAAGTTGTTTTTTTTTGCCTACTTGGTTTGACAGAATTGCATCCGACAGGATATAAATAAGCAGTATAGCATTAAAATTACTCACTCGAACCTAGGACCTTATCCATGGGGTAGACCAAAAATGACCATCCCCTCTCGGGATTCGAACCTACGACCCCAACATTGAGAGTTGAACACGCCTTAATGCACACGGCTATTGCACTCCCTAAGTAATTGTTAGTAATGTTGAATTCAAGGGAGATCCGTACACAGTTGATTTTGAAATAATATTAGGTGCTCTATGATAAAATAATAAGCTAATCATTAGACAAACTTATTTATTTTTATATTTTGTCCTTAATAGGTTAAGGTAACTACTTTTATACCTTTTTCAACAATTGAGTTTGTTGTAATTATTCTATTCCTTTTATGGATCATATATTTCACATTTTTTCAAAAGCAAAAAGCATTATGTAAGGTTTAGATACATTATCAAATGACTCATTCGGACAGGAGAACTCATTATATATATGGCAATTTCTCAATGAAATATTCCATTAACTTTAAAAGGATCACCGTCACAACACAAATTATGTTGTTTTTACTTTCTTCTATATTCATGTAAAGATCATACAACAGAAAAAATGGAGGGTCAATAAAAAAACTATCTTACAATATTAGAAGAACAGCTTTCGGCTAGTTTATTAATATATAAACAAAACAGTCTCATAAGCATTTTTTTTCTTTTTTGTGATTCTCACAGACAAATAATTTTATATTACGATATCGTCGTTTTTTTTTATATAAAAAATATTAAATATTCCCCATCATAATGTGAACCGATTTTTTAATTACCTACCACACATACGAAAGCTTAGTTAGTTTAAGCAATGCCATATTTTAAATTGTAAACATGAAGATATTAGCCAGATTCCAGCTGTAATAAAAGCACAATATTTGAATCACTTATAAATAATACACAAAATAATTTTTTAATAATTAAAAACTTTATGAAGTAATATAGTGCAAAGAAAAACTATAAAAATGCCCAAAAGCATAGAGAATGCTTTGCATACTGCCCAGAGGGGAAACTATTATAAAAATCAATTTGTTGAAAGGTGTTATATTGATTATTAATACTAATAAAAAATGCTTATTTATATTGAGATGAAATACATTCCACCTTAACAGATAAGCACAAATGAATAATATAAAATTTGATTTAAATACAAGCTTCCGTCAAAAGCATCACTTTTTATATAGTATATTTCTCAGAGGTTTACACTTTAATTTGCATATCAATATATTTACATTTATAAAAAGCTTATCTTCAATAAGTAGAAGAAAAGTTTTGTGCTTTTGAATGTAGGGTAAAAAAAGACTTGGCTCGCAAAATAATAATAATAACATATTCTTTTCTCTGTGAAACAGGCCTGTCAAAATATATTAAAAGAAAATGATTTATGGCTGTAATTTTTTACCCATTTCTTTAGTCTCTTCTCTATCATCTTAAATACATAGGCTCAATGTTTACTTTTGAGATAGAAAAAAAATCAACACAAAGTAATTTATTTCCTAAGTAATAAAATATGCGCATCCAATAGTTCATTTGCATTTAAGTATTATTCTCTAATAAAAGTACCAATATTTTTTGTTTCTTGCCTGCCTCAATTGGAACCAAGTTTTAATGAATGAATAAATGAAAAAGAATGGATAATCTATTTTGAAGGACATAAAGATTTTAAACATTGTTTTTTGCATAGCCTAGTAGAAAAATAGAATGTTATTATACTCCCTTTAAGCAATAACAAAGAAGATGAGTATGTAAGCTTATAAATTGTTGTGATTAGTAATATAAAGTAGCGACAGTATTTCATTTAAGCAACACAGGTACAAAAATATATTGTAATATATGAACTAGTTTAAACAGATACATTTAATATAAATTAACTTGACTTTCATCCTTGTTTCAAAAAATATATTTCCGATTACATCCCCTTACATTTTGACCTCAGTAATCTAATAAAATATATCTTGGCGCTAAAACAGAGAAGAAATCTCAGAGAAAGAAGAAAGAAAGAAAAGAAACCCAGTGGAGCCCAAGGAAGAAGGCAGGCAAAAGGATTGAGTCTGTTATTGTGGCATGATATATAATATAATAAACTATAGTAAATCTTGAGACAAGGCTATCTAATCCCAGCAATATATTTTTGTCCCTTTGTCTCGCTGTTATATTATGAGCAAAGTAAAAAGCACAATATAATATTTTTAAACATACTTGAATACCTGCTCTTAATGCCTGCTTACCAAAAATTAAACAAAGACAAAAGAGGGTTTCTTCAAGGTATCGACTTCATCATTAGACAAGTGCCTTCTCCCTCTAACAAGAAAGGATTAGCAATAGCTAAGGATGAAAAAGGTCCTTTTTTAGATGATGCATATGTTAACAAAACTTTCTTTGTCTTTAACTATTTCAGTAAGCGGTGCATTTCAATACTTCTCGTCTTTGCACTTAATTTAATATTTTTTAAAGATCATTTTATGTGCAATAAGATTATATGAACTTTAAAACAACAATTATTATTATTCGTGCTTACTATGTTCCATTCAATTTATTACTTTATGTTGATTATATTTAAGATGTAGTGGCGAATATTTTTTGTCACTTTGTTTCGATAGAATTGCATCCTTAAGTTATAAATTGGCGATTTTATAGGTTTTTTTACAAAATAAATATCGTACAAATGAATCCTTTTCAAGCACTCATTTATTCTTCGAGTAAGTAAGTAAGTAAGTAAGCCTCAGAGTAATATTTTGCTGCAGTATATTATCATCTTCGTTCTCAAAAAGCTTCATATATATAAGATCTACCGGATAACAAGTTGAGAAAGTTTTCCACCCAAGTATTACTTCAATATTATACAATGATTAAGGATTTTTTGTATGAATTTTAATGATGAAAAATGTTTGATTGATATTATTAAGTGAACAACTAAGTTCTTGCTGCTTTTCAAAACATTACCTAGCAGTAGCTGTTGACCGATTATGATTTATCTAAAACGTCATGAATGAAGATATAATGTCATGTAAACAAACTGGTTTGACACATAAGGGATTTTGTTTTTGCGTCATATACTTTGTTTGTGAGAAAATGTTGCATTTTTGGCAAGTAAGGGTCATTTGCAGGATGTGTTGTGAAGGAAACGGCGGCTGAAGCGTATCAAGAGCTCCAAAAAGCTTAGGAGTATGCTACTCTAAGTAAAACAATGTACCTTGATTGGTTTCTTTGTTTCAAAGACGGTGATTTTGATGTAAAAGGACTGTTCGTGTGAAGGAAGATCAAGACGTTTGCAGACGCTGGAGGTATTGCTCCACGAGGATCCTTGTCAAACGCAAAAATAGTTTATGTCAGCATTAGGAGTTACCTACCACGCCATTTCCAGGGTTTGTAAGCGATAAGAATTATTCAAAATCAAGGAGTTTAGGTTTCTCATGATTTGAAGCCAGGAAACGTTTAGCTTCGGTTTTGTGATGTCCGATCAACTGCTCTAACGGCAAAAAGTAGGGGTTTCTTTATTGCATAATACGGGTGGTAACAATGGATTTATTACACCAACCTCAAAAGAAAAAAATAATGGGGACCACCCGGTCATGCTTCTAGTTCATCGGTTCGATCAAATATTCACGATGCAAAAGTTATGCTTTGCATTTGATGGGACCAGGTCGGTGTTATATATATTATTAGCTATTGAAACCAAATGAAACCGTCACTGGGGAACGATATCGAATCAATTAAACGATTAAGCCGAACACTATGCCAAAAGCAGCCACATTAAGAGCAGAGGCCCAAAACAATTATTTATAGCATTACAACGCTCGGGCTCACGTTGGCAAACCCGTTAAAACGTACTCGAAAACGCTCAAATGGGAAATTCTCCCCACCCGCTATGTTCTCCCGATTGTTGTTCCGTCCGATTATCTTTGTACCGTTCTATGGCATAGTATTCGAAAAATGCCTGAAACATGGGGAAAAAGTTGCCACTAGCAATGACAATATTTTGAATCATTCATTCATGTCCAATTTTTACAACAATGTTGCATTAAATAAAAAATACTAAAATGTATACCTCATACTTTTGCACAACTTTAAGCAAAAAAGCCCAACTTTTTTAGACGTTTTTGTTGACGTTTTCTCAATATTTCAAATATACTTTTTATTTAAGATATATACTATTTATCAAAGTATTCTGATACAATGAGAATGCAGAATATTATTGAATCTGTAGTGCATACCCTTAATTATTTAAACATTATAGAAGTTTTTACTATTATTGACATAAAAAATTACTATTAAGTTGGAAGATATATATTTGCTCTTGTAAGATAGATGCTTATCAGAACGACTTTAAATTTTTGAATGATAATTTTCCCTTCGGCAATTAAAAGTGTTGCAGCTGACCATCGAAGCAAATATTCTTTCTAATCTTTTGTTTCTGACATAATAAGATTTTAACCCGTACTTTAAAGCTTCTAGCTCCAACAGTGAGAGAAACGTGTGCTATTTATTTTTGCCCAACCCAAAAGTATTTATTATTTAAACGAATAGTAAAATGTAAACTTCCGTAATAATATACAAAACTATGAATTTACACATATTATATGTAAATAATATTTGGTGTTATTTTTCTCAAAGTATTAAATCTTACCCGACACTTCCTTCATTTTTTTCCCTTGTTTCCTATTAAAAATTATAATATAAGTGTATTTTTATATTATTCTTTGTATTATATATATATGCATGAATTATTTATTTAGAAGAATCAAGCATTCTTCAACAATACAAAAATCGAGCTGCCTGTTAGCATGAATATCACAAAAAATATATACGAAGAATAAAAAAACAAATGAACATTTTCCTATTAGAAAAAATGCATATTCCTACGGGATTAAAAACTCAATCTCAGGCACACAGGCAATCCTTGAGCTTAGCACTTTTTTATGGACATGTGTTTATTTTGAGTACAATTTTAAATATAAAATCCGAATGAAAGTTAATTCAAACCATCTTACTCAAGCTGTTTTTACCCAAAAGTTGTTACTTAGCCATCTTTTAAAACAACATTACTTTTGGTTTATAAACATTTTAAATATGTACGTACTATTTATAAGGGGTTCTATGCTTATGATTAAAATTATAAGTAATAGTTCCCCGAGTTTGTCAAAAGAATCAAAATGGAAAAGCGAATATCGTTTTTTTTTCATTAGGATTTTAAGCCTATATATAATATGATAGGTGTTGTAAAAAGTTTGATTGCAGAATAGAGTATGACCTAAGTCATAATCGCCAATTAAATCATAAAATTGTTCTTTGATGAAAAGACATAGGATATATTAGGTATATAATACATATTTTAAACAAGATTTTAAATGTTATGTAAAATATGCACAAATATAAGTGAGGGATAAATCATTCTATGGAAAGAAGTGTTATTTAGGAATACCACCTGATTGGTTGAAGTAATATTTTGCCTGCTACCTTTTTGTTGTAGAAGTTTACAAGGAAAACATGCAGGTTTTGTTGGTATAATACATCAAATATATGTAATAAGACTTCACAATCCATCATAACAGAATTAAATAATTATACATGCGTAAAGTTAAAGTGGCATAAGAAGACTTATGCGTTTGTTGTACTTACATATATGCTGTCAATAATATTCGAAGTTATTATATATATAATTAACAAGGTATTTATATAATATGGACAATACCAAACGAATACTTAATAGAAGATTTATCAGTAATTAATTTATCCATAAAAATGAAAAAGGGTAAAAAGAAAAAAAATAAAGATTTTAATTTTTTCTATTTCTTCCTTGTTAGAAAAATTCAAATTATTTCTTCAACACCCCAAAAAATTATTTCATAACAAAATTTATAGAATAGACAAATTGTCAAAGATAAACATTTATTGCAAAAAATAAAGTAAGTTTTACATTTAATTTTTTCAGTCTCTATTCATTATAGAGGTTTAATGAATAGCGAACTAAATCAATAAGATAACGTAAAAGTTGGTGCCAGAGATCAGTGAAAGCATGCTCGACTCTTTGTAAATGGGGAAACTGTATGTTGGTTAGATATTGATGCATCGGTTCAAAAGATCATAGGATCAATGGACTAATATAAACTTAATAATGCTTTTTCAATGTCTAAGAACATGCTCAACTCTCAATGTCGAGGGCCAAGAATCAATTTCAAAAGGGGTGATTGATCGGTCTCATTAAAATATCCAATTAACTGACTAATTATTACGCTAAAATGTTAATTATATCCACATCGTCACAATCTTGTCCAGAAACTCCAATCCGAGCTCAAAATTGAGTTTCAAGAAGGCTTGTGCGCACCTCACTCTCTTCATTTTGTGATCCTCTGTGAGCATCTTGGGGATCCATCTTGCTGACTTGATTAAGAGCCCAAGATCGTCATGGAGGACGTGAAAAATGGTGTTGATCGACGTCTCGAACTTGATAGCCAGTTCCTCCATTGTCACCCGACGGTCGGCCTTCAGTACACCCTCACAGCCTCAATAAAGTTGTCGGTACGGACCTTCCTCCTCCCGTTAGTGCTCCTCTTGTCTGAAGAGTCCTTCCCAGCCTTAACTAATGCTGAAATGCGGTAGATTTGGCTTTAGGAGATGCTGTTGACCTCAAAGGCCGTGTCGACCATGGTCTTGATCTCCTTGGGAGTCTTCCTGGCATTGGCGAGGTCCTCGACGAACTTGTGGATGCGCAACATTTCTCTTTTTTATGAAAATTTTGACCCAATGTTACAAAATAACAAAACAAAAGCTTGATTTTCATAAAAAAAAAAGTTCTAAATCGGTTTGATACATAAGAAAGAAATCAATCCAATTTGTCTGAGCTTTAATTGAAGTGTATGATTTAGAAGATTGATGCAATATTTTGCAAGATATAAACTGATTCGCATCATTATCCGAAACAACCTCGTATATATATATACATATTTCAGGAAACGACGGGTACCGGCGGTGTTTTTAACGGCCCGGTGTCTATAAATCACTGGGCCGGGACTTTAAGACTTTTGTTCATTCGTAAATCTGTAGTGATAACGGTTTTTATATAATTTTGTAAAATGATAAAAAAATATTTTTTATTTTTTATAAAAACGTCAATTTTTTTGGAAAATATTTTTTTAAATTTTAGGAAAATTCTTTTCAAAATAAGCGTCGTTACTTTCAGAAGGGACGAAGGAACGAAAATATATTAAAGTCCTGACCCGGGTCCCGGCGAAAAAAGGGTCCCGATCGTTTCCTAATATATATTATAATATATATATATATTATATATATAAAAGCCTTCATTTCATTTAAAACAATTGCATACCTATTTTAAATGAAAAAACTTTCTAAAAGGATCACTTTCAGGGACTTAATCAACAAATGATTGATAAGGCGTCTCATTCATTATTAATGTCGATATTTTTTATAATTCAAGAAAACTTTTTGAGGGGAGGAAAAAGGCCCCTCTCATCATCATATTTAATTGAAAGCATTTTCCCCCCCTTTTTCTCTGTATATTTCTTATCTTAGTTTTTTAAAATAATTATCCATCTTTTACTTTAATATAGTTTTGAGGGCGTACAAAAAATATGAACTTATTAAATAAATGAAAATTTATTTTTCCTTTTGGTATTATTGAAAATGTACCTTTATAAAGTAACCATTTACTCATCCCTGAATGAATTCATAAAAATAATATGGTTAAGAGAAAAAATTGTAACATTTTTTCAAACATTGACCTTTGTTATCTACTATAATTTACAACTTAAACTAATTATGCGGTTTAAATAAGATAAACTTGTGACTTTGATCACAAATGTGGAATTAACCCCCAAAAACCCACAAAAAAACTTTATATGCGTCCTTGTTGTTAGATCTCATTACAAACGTTGATTTTGGGTTGGATGAAGACAATATTTTTCTCATGTGTATAGTCTTTGTTTAATAATTTGTATACATGAATAATGTAAATTATCTAAATATATCGATAAAAAACTGTGCTATAAGTGACTAAAAGCTTTAATAAAGCTTTAATAAAAAAAATATTTTTTTTTGTATTGAGACCTTCAATCTTTTAACATAAAGTACTAAAATATTTATCAAACAAAAAAGGCTAACACAAGCACATATTAAAGAATCAATGATTGAAGAATATTTTTGTAATTATCTACACTTTAAATTATTTAAAATAGAAGGCCAATAGTAGCAATGGTTTCGAACCAGTATATTAATATAAATTCGGTTCATTTATGAAACACTCATGTATATGTATATATATACCATTTATAAATATATATATATATATATTGTGTGTGTGGGTTTGTGTTTATATTATATATACATACATATACGTAATAAAAAAATATTTTCTTAGTGTATTTATAATTTAGACAGTGGTATGCCATTACATTTCAAAAAACTTTAATGTCACCTATCATTTTAAAAAGTCACACCAAAATTATACATATAATGGCAAAATATCGAAGAAAAATTTGATTTTCTTTTAAACTTTCAGGAAGACAACGATCACTTTTTGTCTAGATATGAATTAACAAAGGAGATTCGAATTCTGATTTCTTAGTAATACATATAATAGAACTTGAAATGATTTCTAAGTTTAGTAACAGTAATTTGTGTTTACATTGACCCTAATCAATATGATATCATTTTTATTACAAAAACATTTCATATAATTGCAGACTTTCTAGAACTCCTTTGCACCACGATATCATCAAATTATAGGTAAAAATTGTTAAGCTCAGCATACAAGATATCCTTGTCTGATTTTATTTTATTTTCTTGTAAGGAGAAGCCAATATTATGGACTTATTAAAAAAATCTTAAGATCTTTCCAAACATGTGACCTTGATAAAGATTCTAGTTCATAATTATCTATTTTATCCAAACTTATATATTTTATTCGTGTATTTTATGACCTTATATTTTACATCTTACTTTTTGTCCATTTTATTGATTAAAAAAAATATGGTTTATTCATGTAAAAATTGAACACGTAATGAACTTTGTACTCAACATAGAGATACCACATATTCTTCTACCAGTTCACCTTATATTAAATCAACAGACATCCCCTTAGTTGTTGACATTGCACAAAAATAAAGCCTTAAGAACTTCTTTGACTATCTTCCTTTTTATTCTTTTGATGATATTGTGTCAATATATCTTTGATCCAAAAGATTAAAGTTTATTTGCGATTAATCAAAATTGAAATCAATATTTAATACAAATATTTGTGTTTCTATCTGCCTGACGAAAGACAAATATTTTTTATTGATATATTTATAATATCTGGTGGTATTATTATTGTAACACAGATACCCGTAGTGTGGTTCTGTTCTCTACTTTAGTGTTATATGTGCGTTTTGTGTGTAAGTCTATCGTGGATGATAGTAATAAATATAAACAAATAATATCTGGTGATTAATTGCATTTATTTTCTTGGAAACCCTTTTTATTATTTTACATTATAAAAAATTGTTGGTAAAAAGACAAAAGTAAATAGTATGAAAACATATGCCATTGATTTCAAATCTTAATAAGCTCATATTAACTATTTAAACTGTTAATGTACTAAAGCAATTTACTTTTATCCAAAATGATAGGCACACCTCATAATACATCTTTTTGTACAATTGAAATACATACATTAAACCCTTAAATACATGAAACAAATGACGATAACAAAACAGAAACAATTGTCTTACTATGTATTTACATATTTTTATACACACTAAAATGATGAATAAAACATCGAAATAATGTTGAAGATCACAGTTAAAAGAGCTAAACAACATTGGTTTTCTTCTTTCGCTCCTTAGATCTATAAAGTGTTTTGCTCCGACTCAGTTCTACTTCAAAACCAATAGAAATGACATTCAATGAGAATGATGAAACTATTTGTATAGTTCATATTATTTAACTATAGCATTTACATATTACAACAAGAAAAAAAAAGATCATGTATTCTAAATTGTTGTATAAATATATGTTATTTCGTTTTCAGTAAAAAAAAACTAAAATACATAAAACCAAAAACTTAAAAAAGTACCATGGAAATAAAGTGAATCAAATAATTAATTTATCAAAATTATGATTCATGAGATCAGATGTTGCTACAACAGCGCCACGGTATATGACATTAGTACAAAATTTGCTTAATTGTCGCGCGATATTGCACTTT
>CP045891.1:26432795-26498956 GCA_013387185.1 Caligus rogercresseyi
TTAAGCACATAGTAACATTTATACTGCCTCGGGCACCTTAGGGAAAATACTACTTTAGGTAATACATTTTATTTTAAGAATCCTGTAGGCATATTTGAGCCTAGAGAAGAAAATTAATAACTCAGAATAAGAATATAAGACTTAATTATACTTAAAATACTACAATGTTTTACTGGTTTAGTATGAGTTTCATTGTGGATATTGAGGAAAGCTTTCTATATAAAGAATGCAATTGTGTGATTTGAAGCAAGACATTTGCTTACATTGTTTATTTAGGAACCTTACCTACCAACGAACAATAAATGATTCATGATAGATAAAAGTTTCCCTATATGCCAACCTGTAATTTTTTTGTTGAGTTAAACTATCGGAACACAGTGGTTGTCTGCCGAACGTTTAACAGAAAACATGAATCTTCCACATAAAATGGACTACGAAGATAGATCATGTATAGTAAAGGCGCCAGACGATAATATTAACCGTTCCCAATCTTTTAAGGAGCTCCAGGTTTTGGAAAACAACTTTTTTACAGTTCTGGCGTATAATATCGATTGTTGTCGAACATTGGAACAAGATACAATTATATACACCGGCAACTCAAACTATGTACTATTCCTAAAGATGGAGAAAACTGTTTAATGAGGTCGTTTGAAAAGTCTATTTCCAACATTCACTAGGTATACACCGGGCTGGTAGAAATATGATCCCTCCATTTAACCTCTGGGTTTCGTAAGAGGTCCGTTAAGACCTTTGAGTAAATATTTAGGATTATTTTTTGTAATAAAGACAATCCTCCTCCTAGATGCCGTTTGGGACGCTTTAAAAGCAGGCGGATACGCTCTGTGGAATATTATGCCCTTGTTTTCAGCAATCCCGGGAACTGCAGTATAACTGTAGAGAACTGCAGGGATAACGAGGAAATTGTATAGATCAATTCTTTTTTTTTGTGTAACCAGTACAACATTTTATTCTCATTTATATCTACGACAAGACTTACCAACAAAACTTTCAAAAAATCAACTTTATAATAAAATTTTAACTAAAACATTAACATTATAAACTGTAGGGGGAAATTTGTTGGGGGGCTCTTAAGATATTGTGAAAAATACATTTGTATTAATAAAAAACCATTAAGTGAAGATACAATATACAAAAGACAGTAATTATGCCAATAGTTTTTTTATTATTCTATCGACTATTTCTTTAAAAATTGGGGGTATGGGGATTCTTTCTGTTCGCAATTTGTATATAAAGAACTGGGCTTTGCCATGATAAAATTAACTTCTTCCTGATGCAGACCGGTATAAAAGAAAACAAAGCTTGTACGCCGCAAATGTAATCCTAAAAACTCGTTAAAATATATTGAAGATAGTTAAAACCTCCCCTATCTGTGTACACTCTAAAAGGAAATGTTTTGATGTCTCCTAACAGTTCTTGCAAAAGAAACAATATCTTTCCTCCTCCGTCTTTCCATAGATACTGCCCAGGGTAAGGGTATTTGTAACCACCATATACTTGAACCAGAACAGGAGTGACAGAACAGTGCCGATTGAAGTCCTTTATGATATCACGAACTGGCATACTCAAACCATAATTTTCTTTTCTCCTGTTTATTTGACTTAAAAAATATTTCCTCATTTTTTAGTCCATTAGGAATACCGCAGACTTTTTGTGTTTTGTTAATTTGATAAAGCCAAAAAAAAAACAATTTCTAGGGCCACATTCCCCGCTTTTAAAATCTATTAAACGTAAATTTTCCGTTTTTCTAGTAATTCATTTGGTGTAAAAAATTGTCTTGAGTAAAAAACTCTCCTATGAAGCTTATTTTCCGTTTTATTGAGGTGTTGGTTTAAAATTGTAATCTTTTGTTCCCTAATACGGGCTCTTGACATTCCATGCAAGGTAATAGTGCATTTGTAATTTCACCAAAGATCCCTTCGTTCCTATCCCAAAATGGGCTAATTTTTAAAGCTATCTCTAAAATTTTGTGCGGCCATTACCCCACATCTTCGTCAATGGAATGCCCCATTTGCTCCCTATATAAATAATCCAACGCTTCCCCATAAAAAATGGGTCTTTTTCTAGTAGTCTCTGAACCCATTTGAAAAGAATAGCCTTCCAAAAGTTATTAGTACATCATAAACCCAATCCTTCGTACCATACTGGAGTTATAATGCGATTCCAGGATATATTTCTTGGACGTCCCTCCAGATATAAAAATGAATCACAAAATTCGTCGATTTTTTTACATAAAATTTCAGAAAATGGTGTTAATCTTAAACATGAGTCCTTTCGGTAAAATAATTGTATTCCAAATAAAAATTCTTGCAGTAGGTTTTTTCTTTAAAAAAACGCATAGGAAGTTGTTTTTTTTCTTACTTTTTCCTCTATAAGTGTACAGTTCTCAATAAAATCACGCTCATCTAAAGATATATTTGTTCCTAATATTTTCATAACACTTGTTGATTTAATATCCCCCATATCAAAAGGTATAGCAAAATCGGACATTATTTGGGTTTTACTTAACCTCTAAGCCAGAGCATTTCTTATGTTCTTACAAAATGCTAAGTGTATTTTTTACGGAATCCTCTATATCACCTTTACTTCCAGTAAAGATATAAATCAATTCTTCTTTGGATATTGAATTTTCTCCGAAGAGAACTTTGTCTGATCACACGGTTTTGTAACTAAGTCCAATTGAGACTTGTAGGACCATTTCGACTCCATGTTATACCCAATTTTTATTTTTGTTCACGGTTACTTAATCCTTCATGAGATGTAAAAACTCTATAGTAGTTTGTAATGCCACTTTTTCTATAATTTTGTAAAGCATAACAACCAGCATAATATAAATGCTTTAAAGATTAGATTTGTATATGTTAATATAAAAGGGAAACTTATACTATGTTCGTATATATTATGCTTATGTTAAGCGTTAAACAAATGTTCAGTCGATTGAAAAATAAGAATTTGTTCGAATAATGTATAATTTCTTATCCATTAATATGACTTCAAATACATTTGCGTGAGATCATTAAACATGATCAATAACAATTTAATAAGTTTAAAAATTTAACTGTTTATACTCTATAGACAAAACTCAAATAAAAAACTCGATTATATAAGATTGGCAATCGGTTTTTACTATAATATTGTTTGTTAAACATAACAAATTATATTTATCTTATTTTATGTATTGTTTCTTCTCAGCTACATACGCATTGAAGTGGAACTGAAGGATATGTTGAAGATCATAATAAAGGATTATAACAGGCTTTAGTAGATTATCGTAAATTAAGTGTATAAAATCCTTTTGAATCCTCATGTATATTTCATAAAAACAAGTAGTTAAATTGAGAGTGTGTTATTATTTATTACATATTTCTATTGTCATTTAAAAAAAAATATATAACTTTTCAAAATCTAAAGATATATTTTATTTTGTGTATAAAAGATTATACAAAAATAAACTAATATACATGAAAAATAATCTTTCATATTTTGAAATAATAATAAATAAAATCATTCAGTAATCGGCAGTAAAATATTCTAGGTAAAAAATGTATATAAATAGTTGTATTGCCTTATAAACTTTTATTACTTTTAAGAACCACAAATCGGAAAATATATATCTGCGTCTGCATTGTGAAACCTTTTAAATAAAAATAGAACTATTATATTTAAAAATATATTATTACATTATCATTATATCCAATATATATTCCTATAAATAATAAACAGTTACCATTATAAATTGTCCTAATAATAAATCTATATCTTATTAATATATAATATCAATAAAAACATTTATAATATCAACTCATTTTCACCAATACAATTAAAGCAATGCGTTGTAGTCACCGACCTTTATAATCAGGAGATGCAAAATTTATTGAATAAATAAGGAAAAATCAATGTTCGAGTCAACAACTGACGAAACAAAGAAAAGTAGGGATTAAATATATCCCTGAGCAATCCAAGTTTAAATACCAAATCTCAAGGAATAAAAAAAGAGGGAAAATGACAAAATCCACACCCAGTGACGTCATTTTTTGACTACTTTTTATGAAAACAAAGCAAGGGGTAAAATCACACAAAAGCTTACTACAGTATTCCTTTTTCCATTACTAAGACCATTAAATAATTCACCAGGTTGACAGCCCTTTTCATTTGAAAATTCTTTAAGTTTGTTGAATATTTCATTTCAGTTCTTTGTATCCAGTTACTTTTAAGGTCGACTAATGTATTATTAGAAAATAAATTTAGTATATTTGTTGATGATAAGTTAGTATGTAAAGGTTTTACATTTCAATTATGCCATTTGTTAATAATAATAAAAAATCGAAACTATATATGCCCATTGTAACTTGAGGAGTAACTGTGAACACATAATTACTTTATATGTATATATATATATATATATATATATATATATTAAAAAACTACTTTCTATTTGTTAGACGTTATGTACAAGAATCATAGACTTCTTTAGAATGGCAATATTTTTTATGTTGTACAGGAAATGAAGTTTCTCCTATGAACTTCATATCTCTATAATTTACCATGATGAATATATAAATATATTTTGCTATTGCATGGATACGAACAAATATTATATATATATATATATATCTTACAATCATTGCATCATTGTTTCTTTTTGACTATTAATTTAAATCTCACCTGAAATAAAAAATAGAATTAGGGTAAATAATAAAATATAAAATTTCTATAACTATCTTGAATAAGTCTAAATAAAACCAAAACCTGTCGAATGGAAGTGATGTATTTTTTTACAAATTGTAATATAAACATATTGTTAGATGTGTAGGTCAAAAAATATTTTTTTAATGTTACTAAAGTATAACAAGCATGTCTAAAAATGCTCAAGCAGCAAATCTTTTACACATGCTCTCTATAAATCTTTGGACCTAAAGCAAAGCAACTTTAGTTTACTTATATATTGTATATGACTGTTGTGTTATAATGAATTAGAGCATTGTTAATGGTTATTACTATGAACATATGTTGCTCTCATTGCTCACAAGGATAGTAATTCAGGTTGCAATAATAATATTTTTTTATTAATAATAATATATGCCTTAAGCAAAACGTAACCACCACTTGAGAACAACAGGTTTAATTTATGACTTAATTATACGATTCCCTCCACCCCCAATGCAAAAACATGTTTTTAATGATTTAAGAAAAACATGAATACCTACAAAACAATACGAGCTTCACTAATGCCTAGCCTAATTGTTTAAAAATTATAATTCTCCAGCTTTCACGTACTTATGTACCATTATTGTATTAACATTATTTGATCAATTTATTTTCCGAAAAGAAAAAGAAGAAAAAACAACAATAATCAAAACATATTTATTTGTATGTTCAATATAATCAAAATACATTTTTCCAACGCTATTTAAAGTACTGATTCGTAAGAAAAAGTCACGCATTGACAAAAAATAATATATTACTTTATTATATATATATACAACAAAGAAGTCAAGACAGTCAACAAATATTGTTCGTTGTAAAACACTCATTGGCTTTAGAAATTTAAAATATTCATAGCTATTGTTTTTCCCTTGCTTTAGTTAGGATATTAAGTTTAATAATAGCCTGAACAATTAAGAGTTTTTCTGTTAAATCACGAAAAAATTACGTTGGTTTCAGGAAAAGAATGTTCCGTAAGATTTTTTTGTATTGCTTAAAATAATAACATAATCGATTTGTGGCTTCTATTTTTCTGACTTGACAAAAAATGAAGGTGACCCCTGAGCTCTTATATGTATATGCTCACGATCCCATACGACAGCAATCACTGGAGAAAGAGTGATGTGTAAGCATGTGTGAGATGGAGTACCAATACTATTAATACCAAAAGACAGAGCAGGATGTTCTGTTCTAAAGGAGTGGATCATGTGAGGTACCATTGTGAGACGCGGGTCCAAAGGTCGAGGGAGAGGAGTGAAGAGTACCGTACGGAGGAGAGAGAACAGATCATATCAAATCCTAGAACCTATCACCGATCTCCGGAGAATCTGTTTAGATTCCAGCTGCAGAAGCTATAAAGATAGATTCCCTCCAAAGCGACTGAGATAGATTTCCGAGACCGACACACAGCCTTGAAAGAGGGCGAAGAGAATGAGGTGCGAGTAAAAACCAAGGAAGAAAAAAACCCATTCACGGCTGTTGCTGAACTAGACATGAAGAAGAAGACCACTAACAAGAGTTTCAATAACCGAGAGAAAGTCTATAATGAAATTATATATATATAAGTACATCCAATCTCTCAGGACAGGGACTGGCTATAAGAGAGGTGAGCTGAGCTGTGGGTTGAAGTAGACAACACTATGTTTGGAAGAACATGGAAAAATACTGGGAAATTTGATGAATCGTTGAAAGGATACAGTGACAAGTATTTTAAAGCATAAGGACAGCTCTGCGTCAAATTGAGGCCCAAAATTTGTGTCTAGCTGTGGATAAGCTTTGGAAGGAGAAGAAGAAAGGTAAAATGATCACGCATGCATTAGACAGCACCACACAGAAAAGTGTTGGTCAGTTCAAAGATAATAAAAACAGCACATGAGTTGGGAGATGCTCTTATAGCATACCTGAAAAGAGGAATGATCAAAACTCATTGGAGTATATAAAATTACAAGAAAATTGGCATTTGAGAAGTGACGTCCTAATTAGGAAGTTATTCCATGAACTTGGGATTAAATATGAAAAATTATCTATTTGCTATTGAAATGAAAAATCTTATCACTTTACCTCCACCGAGGAGGTATTGTTTTTCACTGGCGTTGGTTTGTTGGTTGGTTTGTCAGCAGGATAATTCAAAAAGTACCGAACGGATTCGGATGAAATTTGGGAGTTGTTGGAAATGCCAAAGAAACAAGTGATTAATTTTGGCATCTGTGAGTGCAGAATTAAGATGCAAAATGAGCTAAATATTAATAAATATTTAAAGTTAGCCTACTCACCAATAGATGTCGCTGTGCTGTGAAATTGGGTGCCGGGAGCGTCTTCCTCTCGAAATTTCCGTCTAGGGGAACCCTCCCCGTCCCCTACGCCGCCCCAGTCGTGAAAAATCCGCCTCAGAAGGCTCATAAGGACCCCGTGACGGCGGAAGGTTTCACTCTCTGAGTGTATACATGCCTCTGGTTAAAATATGATTTAGTCGTTATTTTTAGCGGACAGCAAAAATAGTGAATGTATAAAAGGCAAAACATCATACTTTAAATGTTTTGTGTTCTTAAAAATAAGATTATATTATCAGTTAGTATATAAAAATCTTCAATTATTAAGTTAATTTTAAGGGGAAACAGTAGTGTTTAATGATTTTTTAAATGGGTCGAATTCAGACACCACTGAGTAAATGATTTGGTACCTCCGAACTTGGCTTTTGCTGCCCGGCCTCTTAAAATCACTGGGCCGTTTTGACCATAATGAGTTAGTGTGATAGTGTTAATACCTAATATATATACTATATATATATATATACTAGGATAATATATATATATATATATATATATTTAATATTATATATTATATACAATTTTTTTTGGAATAGTGTTATGGTCTAAAAAAAGGGCATAATATTTGCTCTATTCAAACCCACAAAAACATTGTTTATTTTTTTGGTTATGAATTTTAAAGGTGCATGTAACTTGACTCTCACATAATTTGTCTTATACCACAACATATCTTTCTTTATATTATTGAAATCGTTCAGTTGTGCAAAAATAGTACAGTCGTTTATTGAGCGATCAATATGTATTTCTATAAAACTTATCAAGATGTTGATAAATCTAACGAAATATATAATTTCAATTATGTCCCATATCCTCAAGTTCCTTCCCAAAAAATATATGATTTTTCTTTAACTGCGTTAGTGTCTGATAAGGCTATGCATGAATTGGATGTTCCTTGCCAAATGAGAAAAAAACCTATGATGTAAAATATGGAAGAACGGCTTCATATGTCGTTAGAGGAAAATACATTGACTTCGAGGGGAATTTGCATATCTCTAAAAATAATCAGACAAAAAAATTAATTGAATGAAAGAAGCTGCTTTACGGGTTATGAAAATATATGCATTCAATAGTTTAATATCATATATACTTTATATATATTCACGTGCTTGTGACGGAACGCAAATTGAACGGCTTTCAGCCTGAATGCACCTTCAATGAACGGACACGACGGAACGAAACTTTTTTTTGAACACTTGAACGTTGAACGCAAAAAAGAGTTTTGCGTTCAGCGTTTCAATATTTCCATACATTTCTTGGACTTTTTTGGGATATTCTTAAAAAAAACGTCATTCTAAAAAAAAACGTCATCACTTTTTTCGGAAATTGTTTACACTTAAAAAAAGTTATCCTTTTTTTACTATTTCGTAAATTATTTACTTATAAACCACGTTATCACTTTTTTGGGAGATCTTTCTATAAAAAACGTCGGTCACTTTTTATATATTCGAACAATGGACGCTAAACGGACTGCTGACGCAAAAAAAGTGAAACGACACGCTGAAGGGAACGCTGAATGCAAAAAAAGTGAACCTCACAGCCTTATATATATATATATATATCCCTCATGGACCTGTTAGGTCATCTTCACCATTTCATCACCTTGTCGACGAAGTCAGTCCCTGACCTTCCTAGCGGCGCTCTAATCCTTGTATGCCCTCTTTTGGTGACGTCAACGTCCCAAGTGTCCTCTAGCTTCTTACGGATACGCTGAACAGTCTGAAATTCACTCCTAAGGGAAGCAATCAGGAATTGGAGATTTCCCTACATTATACCAATGCCATGAATTCGTTTCGGCGGATCTCAAACCTTTGGCCCCTTATCTTCTCGTAGATGACACCATGATGCTAACTAATGTATTGAAACAGACAAGCCTACTTTCATAACTTTTATATTTGGCGCGCCATTTTTATTTTGATAAAGTCGTCATGAAGTTATTCGTTTTAAATTAGGCAACAAATTAATCCCCTGTATATATATTAGGGTTGTTCTTATTTTTCAAAAGTTTGAAATGTTAGCAGCATTGTGGATTTTCTGTTTCTTGGTGATAAAAGAAGACAACATACAAGTTGAACAAAATCAGTCAACATTACGAGGTCGCGCAACGAGGTCAAAGTTTAAAATTTAGTAAAAATAAAGTTTTTTCGCAAATTTCTTCAAAATGGTGGACGTTACAGACTTCAATAATGATATTAATTTAAAGGAAATCTAATTTACTACCAGACGTATGTTTGATGTTTTTTAATAAAAAAAGAAGGGAGAGAAGTGAGGCAAAATACTCCCCCCTTCTCTTTCTCTTTCTATCCAGGTAACACTAACAGCTTTACCAGATGGTAATCGTATATTCTCATATCAAAAGATCATTTTTGGGGGAGAGTACGTATTTGCTTATATCTCTTAAAGTATAGCGATTTTTAGAACACCAAACATATCAAATGAAAGCTTGGTTAACCAGCTTTAATATTTTGGTATACTAAATCATGTCAATAATAAGTAGAGAGTTATATGTACATTAAAAAAGCCTATCTCGCGTACAAAATGACGCATATAATGGATTATAAATGCGTCAGAGACAAAGTAAAATTTTGAGAGGATACCTTGACGCAAATCTAAGAAACACATTATTTTATTTTTTTCATAATCGATTTCTTATAGGTCAATACAGGCTCTGAATCATATGATGTAAACTCAGATTGTACTGAATTCTGAATTGATAGAATGCAACCAAGGTCATTTTTGGATTTATCATCTAAAGTTTTACTAAACTTAAAAGTACTATTTTACTCTGAAGCGAACAAGTCATCTTCTACAGGCGAGTGAAGTTAATTGATACAAAAAGCTATGAAATAAGCTAACAATACACACTCCATTTTTTCTTTGTTTTTACTGAAAACTTTGTTTTATTAAAAAACATCAAACATACGTCTGGTAGTAAATTAGATTTCCTTTAAATTAAAATTATTATTGAAGTCTGTAACGTCCACCATTTTGAAGAAATTTGCGGAAAACTATATTTTTACTAAATTTTTAAAACTTTGACCTCGTTGCGCGACCTCGTAATGTTGACCGATTTGTTCAAACTTTGTATGTCGTCTTCTTTTATCACCAAGAAACAGAAAATCCACAATGTTGCTAACATTTCAAACTTTTGAAAAATAAGAACAGCCCTAATATATATATATATATATATATATATATTATATATATATATATATATAATATATATATATATATAATATAAATATATATATATAATATATATATTAGGCGGAAAATTGCCCGAAAGAAATTGCCCGAAGGAAAATTGCCCGAAGGAAAATTGCCCGAAGGAAAATTGCCCGAAGGAAAATTGCCCGAATGGAAAATTGCCCGAAGGAAAATTGCCCGAATGGAAAATTGTCAGAATTTTTTTAGTATTTTTTAAATCCCAAAATGCCCAAAGCCTTATATAAGTCCCCTAAGAACTCAAGTTTATACCCAAAATGTTAGGGTTTTTGGGGTGCTGCTGGACCTCAAAACGTGATAATTTCTACCTCGTATGCTAAAATAATTCATGTTAGCCCCTCAAAACCCAAATTTTTTGTTCCGCCGGGTCTCAAAATGTAATTGTATCCATGTCTTAATTTAAGCTAAAAATGAATGATTAAAACCGTTGCTTGAATTAGTCATGTTAGCCCCTTAGAACACAAATTTATATCTCAAAATTTTGAGGTCGATTTCTGGAATAATAGCTCTTTTGCTCTTGATAGATATTACGTTAATGGATAAAGATAATTTTACAAGAAAAAATCACCGTAATTTCTTTGTTAGACCCAGTATTTTTAAGCCTCACGTTTTGAGGTCCGAACTCAACTCAAAAAGGGGTATAAATTTGTGTTAGGAGCCTTTTGATTGATAGTACCTGCTTGGCTTAAATTTATATCATAATTGATAATTTGTCAAATTGATTATATTAAGTTACAGTTTATAACAGAACAAAGAATATATATATAAACAAAAAAACATACAATACAAACAATAAGTCTCTGGCCGTTATAAAGACAGAATAGATCGCTTATTCAATACGCAGGGGAGTGCATCTTTGTCTGTTGCATCCATTTTTTGTTTCGTCTCTGAATTTCATACGCAGTAGGATTTAAATACTTACAAAGGAATTTATTTCTTGCATCAAAATAGTTCTTACTTTATGATGAACTAAGCTAACAAATAAATATATATTAGGTCGTAATAAACACAAAATATATCGCCTATTCTATACAAAGGGAGTGTATCATTGTTGTATCCATTTTTCTTTTGTCTTTGAATTTTAAATCAAAATTTATACGTAGTAGATATAATCAGACATAATTAATTTCATTTGGTTACAAAAATAGAAAGTTATTAATATCAAATATATTTAATTTTGTCAGCAATTAAATATATTTTTTACCACAAAATAAATATTACTTCTTAAATTTAATTTAAAGTTTAAACTTTACGTTACTACAATTTGTAAACACGGCCTATTATGTTCATTTATGTCCAGAATTTGGTCACAATAACTGATAATATTTAAGTACCGTATTTTCCAGATTATCAGTTGCTCCGTAGTATAAGTCGGACAGGCCAAAAAATGAAGAAGGAAGGAGGAAAAGGCATATATGAGTCACACCGGAGTATAAGTTGAACTTGAAAATACCTACATATATGGAAATTGTCTAAGGAACGTTTTATAGTGCATTCAATCATTTTGTAACATTTTTGGGGGAAATTTATTTGATAGAGAGGCAGAAAAACTTCACATATAAGTTGCACTGGAGTATAAGTCATACCCCTGGCCAAGCTACGAAAAAAAACCTGCTACTTATACTCCGGAAAATACGTTGTATATTTTTGTATAAGAGTCCCAATACTCAACTGTAAATCTATTATGGTGAAATTACTAGCTTCCATCTACGGTGGCATCTCAACAAAGGATTTTTCTTTATTAATGATTGCATACGCAAATCTGCATTAATGCGTTTAACTTGTCTTTTTTATATTTTGTTTCTATAGGAGAATTTTAGTCAGTATATATCAGTTTGCTATCGAAGTAAGATATGGCGAAATTTATAAAAAGTGAAAGAAATCGATTGATCCTAGTTGATGAATATCAACATAGGTATTACAAAAATCGGCAAAATAGTAGAACTATTTATTGGGAGTGTTGCGAAAGGAAGGCAAAGAACTGTAGAGCAAAAATTCACACCAAATCTTAAACTGAAGTTGAAATTGTTAAATATGTGAATGAACATTGCCATGAATCGACGAAGGCAGAAGTGGACTCCATAAATTTTCGAAGAGAACTTAAGGAAGCATCTCTAAAGAACCCTCAACAAACAACCCGATCAACAATTTCGACAGCTATTTCAAACAGCGATGAAGCTACAATTGCCAACATTATCGAATATTGCAAGAAGTGTTAGAGGATGGAAGACCATCAATGAAAAATTCCCAACATTTCCTCAATCTCGCATTGGATTCTCAATTCCACCCCGATTCAAAACTCTAGAAAATTCTGAAGATAATTTTCTTTTATATGACTCTGGAGAGGAGGATCAAAGTCGAATCCTCATATTTGGGACGAATTCAGGCCTTCAAGATTTGACGAATAATAGGAAATGGGCCATTGATGGTACATTCAAGATAACCCCTGATTTTTTTACCAAATTGTAACTGTTCACATATACATTGAAACATCCATCGCTGTACCCAGATTATTTATTTTTCTACCAAACAAGTCAGAAACTACTTATAGACTATTATTTCAAAAAATTAAAGAAATTGTTGTTGAGCAACCAATTTCTATTTCTATTGATTATGAAATGGCTTTCATTAATAGTTTACAAGATGTGTTTCCGGAAACTTCACTTCATGGTTGCTTTTTTCATTTTTCACAGAGTTTATACAAAAAAAATATTGAACTTAGGTACAAAAATCGGTACCATTCTGAAGGAGATTTTAGTCTTCAAATTTAAATGTTTTCTTCGCTTGCATTTGTATCTCTTGACAATGTTGTTGAAATTTTTAAGAACTCACAGAAAATGAATCTATTCCAATAGAATTTATTTCGTATTTTGAGTCCAATTATATTGGAATTCTAAGAGGAAGAATTAATAATAGGAGAAGGCATCCACCAAGATACCCAATTCATTTGTGGAATGTCTATGAAAGAGTATTATCTGGAGAACCTAGAACAAACAACTGTGTAGAAGGATACCACAATGCACTCAATAAAACCGTTGGATGTAATCATCCAAATATCTGGAAACTGATAGCGACTCTACAAAAAAAGAGAAAATGTCTATGTCCAAAATTGTTCAAATTCGTAGAGGTGATGTTTTCAGGAAAAATAAAAAGTATGCTCAAATAAATTCTCGTATATTAAACATTGTTAACAATTATTACAGTATTGATGACAAAAAAGATTATTTGAAGTCTCTGGCCTATAATTTAAAACTGTTTTAAACATATGTATATTATATTTTACGATTATAGAACATTGTACTTTTTGAAGAGTTGAGAAAATAAAATCAAATGTTATAATATAAAACTACTTAATTTCTTACATTAAAAATGTAGTTTTTCAAATTTAATCACCTCAGGTAACTATTCTATTGCCTAACTAGCTACTTTGGGAATATTAATTCTTTGGGGTTTAAAACAAATTATATATATTCGGGCAATTTTCCTTTCGGGCAATTTTCTGTTTGGGCAATTTTCCTTCGGGCAATTTTCCTACGGGCAATTTTCCTTCGGGCAATTTTCTTTCGGGCAATTTTCCTACAACCATATATATATATATGTATATATATATATAATATATATATATATAATATATATATATATATATATATATATATTATATATATATAATGAAAACGCCCAACTATTGGTAGATTAGAGCGTGAGGAAGTACAGAGACAAGTCAACTCTCATTTTAGAAGGATGCTGTTTTGAAAACAGAAGTTTAATATTTGTTCATATTCTTTGTGTGTGAACTATAAGGATACTCATGGAATATTAGCTTATCCCGATATTAGTTTATCTCTAATGAATTGGAAACACATAACTTACTTCAATTTTGAAAAATATGTATTTATACTTGCATTTTAAATATAGGCAATGTATTAGGAATAAGCATTTTATGAAAACACTAAAAGTCTTGTTTTTTTATTAAATAAATTAAATTAATCCAACTAACAATAAACAGCAATATACGTCAGATTAAAAATTAATTTTATTCATTTAGTGACTGAACACTTATGTTAAAGTAACCAACAATCTTACGGAACGACCAATTTACTTCTAAAACAGGAGTTACAATAAATGGAATACTACGCTAATATTTAGGTCAAGGCATATTTACAGATGAAGATAGATACCCCACATAAAACCTCTGTGTACATCATTGCATAATCTGTCAACGAGAATAATGAGATTCTGACTTTATACATGATTATTTGATTATATATAAACCGAAGAAAGCCTACAAAAAATACAAACCTTTTTTTCTTCTTTTTTTTTTTGGCTCAGAATGGGTTGTTTGTAACAAATAAAATCTCTTATATGACTAAATATACATGATATCATGAAGGAATATAGGATTAGAAAATTAATTAGTCATACTACTGCAAAATAAATTATTCCATTATATGAATCCATTAAAAACACTTTTTTTCTTGTATGTCCTAAGTTTAATTTTATCTCTGAAAAAATGCATAATTCCTTTTTATTCCATAAATTTAATCTTTTTTATCATGTTATTGAATTTAATTTTGTATTTTTTTTTTTCGGTTATAAAATTCTTTATTATGTTATCTAAAAACGAGTAAATAAGATACAGCAACAGATAACAATAAAATAAATAAAAAATATTTTAGACAGTTGTGCTCTAGATAAAAACATAATTGAACATATAGAACAAAATTACTATCTAAAAATTATAACCTTATATAAAATGCACAAAATTATTTGTCCGTAACAAGCGACGATGACTTTTTAAAATCCTCTTTAAAGCATTAAAATGTTCTGCTGCCAATAATGGCACATAACGAATTAGGTCTCCAGCCCACTCCCACGAAGCAGATCCTGCGTTAATTTGTATTTTTTACTTCAGGGTAAGAACACCCATATTGGGATCTTTATAAATATCAAAAAATCTCTGGCATATGAAGTCAACATAATTTTTAAAAAAAATTGTAAGAATTTTAATTTTTGTATTATTTGTGGAATATTATGATTTATTCTATACGGATTAATTATAGTTTTAAATATATATATGAGACTAAAAATTGTGTTAATTATTTCAAAAGTTCATACTCTACTTTCCAAATGAATCATTAATGCTGGTAGGAACAACTTTCATTGTATCCAATATATTTATTTTCTTAGTATTATCTTAAAAAAACACACTCTAGTTTAATAGTTTTCCCATAATTGTTTCTTAAAAGTTTTCATATAACACCATACAATTTTCCTTAAAAACTTATAACAAAATTGATATATAAACAATATCGAGTGTGATCAAAATGTATCCGACCTTAATTTATATTGGTCAACGAACACAGCTATGGGGGCGGGACTTGCTGTGTGGTTGGGAGCATGAATACTGCGCATGCTCATTTTTTTCTAACAGCTCCAATACAAGTCAGTCGGCGTCAGGCCATTCATGATTGAACGGTGCAAGTGAGTGTCGTCAGATTTTATTTTCTTTAAATGTCAGAAAAAGTCGAACAGCGTTATTGTATAATTTTTTTTAAAATCTTGGTGATTCGCAAGTGGAAACAATTCGCAAGATTAAAAAGTGTTTGGAAGTGAAGCGATGGGCACCACACAGATAAAGGAGTGGTACAACCGCTTCAAAGATGGCCGCTTGTCAGTTGAAAGTGAACCACGCTCAGGGAGGCCCTCAACATCGAAACAACGATGCCATCATTGATCAAGTGAGGAACCTGGTGATGCAGAACCGCCGATCACGATCAGAGAACTTGTAGACGAGGTGAATAATTAGTTTTGGTTCCATTCAATCAATTTTGACTGACGACTTGGGCCTCAGGAGAGTCTCAGCAAAATTTGTACCAAAGCTGCTAACATTTGAGCAAAAACACCTTCGTTCTGGAGATCGCACAAAACATGCTGGAAACTGTGAACGTTATCCCGACTTATGAACACAGTGATTACAGGTGACGAGTCATGGGTTATGGGTATGAACCAGTAAACCAAGCGCCAGTCAACACGTGGAAGCATCCTTCATCCCCGAGGCCCCAAAAAAGCAAGGCAAGTTCGCAGCATGTCAAGGTCTGCTACTGCCTTTTTTTTACTCCAGTGGCTTAGTACATCACGAGTACGCACCAACGGTACTACAATCACCAAGGATACTACCAGAGGTTCTGCGTCGCCTTCGTGACGCAGTGAGACGCAAACGCCCGGATCCTGTGGGCAACAGGCAGTTGGAAGCTCCATCATGATAACGCTCCAGCACATTCTCCCATTTAATTCGGAACTTCTTGACAAAACAAAGCACACCAGTGGTTAGTCAACCTCCCTACTTTCCTGACATGGCTCCCTGCGATTTTTGGCTTTTCCCAAAGCTGAAAATGCCACTAAAAGGGACCAGATTTCAGACAGAGAAGAAATTATGCAGAATGCGACAGACCATCTGAGAACCATACCGAAGGAGGACTTCCAGCGATTCTTTCAACAGTGGCAGAAGCGTTGGGAGAAGTGTGTGGCAGCCCAAGGGGACTACATTGAAGGGATTAGCATTAAATACTTGTATCATAATAAACGTTTGTTTTATGACCAAAAGTCGGAAACTTTTTGATCATACCTCGTATGTAATCAAATAAAACAATTTAAAAAAAATATAATAATGTATCCAAAGCACTTTAAAAGCACAATAGTATATACATATAAATTGCAATTTGATAATCTGTAGGACAAGTAATGAATATGTCGCATTTTGTATATATGATGAATGGACTTTTGTCACATTTCTTTTGAAGAAAGCTTTTCTCATGGACTGTTGAATTGATAGCCTATCAGGATAATAGGAGTCAAGATTAGGACAGTTATAAAATAAACCGAGTATAATCAGTGGATACCCTATGCAGAAAAAACAGTTTTAGCGTGTGTCGTTGACTTTTTTTTGCTACAATCTTCAAAGACTTGTATAATCATGCAGGGAATATGATGTACTATAACCTGGAATAGGAAATCCCTCCTTTTTATGTTAAAGTTTAACTTTCCTCTTTTTTTACGAAGATAGTTAAACATTGACATAAAAAGAAGGGAGTTTCTATTCCAGATTATAGTATTCCCTGACCAAGCCAAGTAGAATATTTTCAATCTAAAAAGGGGGACTTCCCTTTCTCTTTGCTTTTTACGAGGTAGTTAAACTTTAAATAAAAAGGAGGGAGTTACTATTCCAGGTGTTATGTGTTCCTGGTGCATGGTAATTAAAGCCATTTATAAAAGTGATAAATACAACAAAAAATTGTTCATATATATATAAACTAGAGGCAATATACACTCAGAGAGTGCAAACCTCCGCCGTCACGGGGTCCTTATGAGCCTTCCGAGACGGATTTTTCACGACTGGGGCGGCGTAGAGGTACGGGGGAGGGTTCCCCTCGACGGAAATTCCAGAAAGAAGACGCTCCCGGCACTCAATTTCACAGCACAGCGACATCTATGGCAGAGTAGGCTAACTTGAAATATTTATTAGTATTTAGCTCATTTTGCATCTAAAGAAGCACTCAGAGATGCCAAAATTTAATCACTTGTTCCTTTTGGCATTTCCAACAACTCCACAAAGTTTCATCCGAATCCGTTCCGTACTTTTTGATTTATCCTGCTGACAAACAAACCAACAAACTAACAAACCAACAAACTAGCAAACCACGAACTAACAAACCAACAACTAACAACCAACGCCAGTGAAAACAATACCTCCTTCGGCGGAGGTAATAATATTACAAACTCCATCCGTGTTATTTACAATGATATGAGGTTTTTTTTCATTTACAATGGATCTAATGCAGAAATTGATGGTATTTCCCTCTTCCTAGAGAGAGAGAAAATCTATAATTTAATTTAGCGAAAATTTGCTTTGTCTATATGTACACAATGATAAATTGGGGCTCCTTGCGTAGACTTTTTTCTGATAGGACTCAATTTAAATATTATGTATGGTATGTATATATATATATAATATATATATATATTATATATATATATATATATATATATTACATATTGGTAGGCGAGGAAAAAAAATCCATGGTATACCTAAATTATGGAGCTTTATGGACGATTATGGAAAATATAGACAAGTGAGCAGGGTTTTAAAAGCGGTGTATTCCAATATGTGTATAGATTTAGACTTTTGCCAGTCGACATTGTTTTTTTTTCCTTCTTTTTGATGAAGTATTCTTATTAAATATTTATAAATAAACATTTAATCGACAGGTTTTTTAGCCTATATAGTTCGACAGAATATATCCGACTTGATATAAGCATTATAGTATAAAAGTTAGTCACTGGAACCTAGGATCTTATCAATGAGGTAGACCAAAACTGACCATCTCCTCTCGGGATTCGAACCTGCGCCCCCAAGGTTGAGAGTTGAACATACATTAACACGCTATCGAGCTCCATTGATTTTCATATTGTTTGAACTTACATTAAAACACTAAGAAGACGACATTCTTTAGATTAATGTGATACAAAAACGGACAAACTGCTAAATTTTGATCAAATGCAAAAATAATCATTAAAAAGAAATACCGGCGTAATGTCTTTGTATTCTTCATGATAATACTTTGTCTTTATCCTTGTAGAGGATAATCTCAAAAGGACTTGGAAATATAGGTAATGATTTGTTGTACATAAAACAAGGCTCAAGGAGCATAACACTGATCTGATATGAGACTTTTAAAAAACTCGCAGGGGTTGAAATATCTGTTGAACAATTGGGCAAAAAGTGATTTAAATCGAGGGACACTCAATCCTTTTACAACTAAGGATCAATATAACTGCTCTCTTTATTAGAGAGAAGATCTCGACGATGATATATTTATTGCTCCCATTTTTTATCTTTAATAATACTGTTAACTAAAGTAATACTGAAAAATCCTTGTAACCATATGATTCAAAATGGATGTCTAAACGCCTTTAAAATTAATTTGTTTCATGGTCAGCTCAATAGTTCATTTACTTGCCTTGATGACATGTCATTAAATCATGTTTACAAAGTTGATTAATTAACCAAGATGGACGCTCAAACTTAGATTTGTGTTACTTAATAAACTATTCATAATATGTTATCAATGTGTATTTAAACAAATGTCACTTTTTCTTGATTGTAAAAACTTGACTACGTCTCTTATAGAACTAAATTTGCATATATGAAAAATATATTTATTTCTCCCTGTGAACAAAAAAAGAAACTACTTATTTAACCTTTTTTCCCTCTCAAGAGTATGCTTATTTGTTCTTTTGCTTCTACAAAACTTTATGAATAAAATAGGATACATATCAATCATTAATACTTAAACTATAAGCAGTATAATATATATAGAACGTAAGATATAATTGACCTTAAAGTGACCGTCTAAGTTATTATTAACTTTTTTGAATTTTGAAGGGAAAAAGTCAAATAAAAGGAGAATAACAAAAAAAACACTTATTTTGCTCGTATTTTAAATTATATATGTACTTATCGTGTTGTTTTCAATTAATTATAAAGGATAATGAATAAAACTATATTCCACATTTCTAGAGTATTTAGATGAAGTAGATATATATTATTTTTTATTCAGATATGCCCTGGACAATATTATAATGTTTATACTGCATTATTTCGTTTTAATGTATATATAATGTAATTATCAGGTCCATCAAAGTTTCATCAGTCTATATTTATTACTTTTCTTTTTCAAAATTAAGATTTACTCAGGATATATGTATATATATATTTTTATATTTTCAACTTTTTAAACTATGTTGTTGTTTATATCCCAATGGTAGCTTGTTTTTAAGAAACACTTCATTCACAATATTTGAGTGTTATTTTATTGATCACTCAACCCTTTGTAGCAAGTAAAATGTGTCGTTCATGAGTCACTCCTTTAAAATGAAGGAATCCTCGGAGATGATTAATTATTCACTTAAATAAATCATTTATTCATTAATATTATCATTTCCCAAACGATTTGTACTCCGTGGAGAGAATGCACTTTTTTAGAGTAGTATTTTACCTTTCCTATCAAATAATCGAAATAGATTTCAACTCTTTCCTTTTTAGTGGGTTTATACAACACGATTCGTTCCGTTATGTGTCATTATCTAAGGATCGAAATTATTTGTTCATCAACGAATATTCTTTTTTAAGAATCTTTTTAAAACAACGACAGTCAAAGATTCAATTCTTTATACTGAGTTGTTATGTCCATCGTTGATTTTCTCAATTTGGATTGTTTTTTAAATATTTCCTTTTTTTAATTGGTATAATTATTGATATCTAAATTCAGCAAAGGATCCAATTCACCTCTTGTTTCTTCGTTTTTAAATACTAATGAGAAACTGTACTACTCAACGGGATTATATGAGCGTATACATATACCGATTGTGAAAAAGGGTGGAAGGCTAAAGTTAGATTATGATAATCTGATTTCACTACACGCTTGAATGGAAGAAAATAGAGCTTGTACAACTATTTTTATACTTAAATATATATTATACAGCCCAGAATAACTGAATAATTTGTAAAATGATTGTGGTAAAGGAAATTTCCATTAAATTGAGATAAAGGATATACATATGTTTGTGTAATTTGAAAACAATTTGCAGAATGTTTTGTGATTATTTTTCATGTGTATCTTTTACACAAAAAATACATTTACATATTTAAGTTCATTGCAAGTACACTGATTAGGTGTAAAAAGGTAGTGGTTAAGAAATATTCTATTTCTTAATTTGTAAAAATATGTCTTTTAATGTCGTATTAGATATGTATAAATCAGTAAATGTTTAAAAATTTAGAAAAAGAAGTTGTAAGAAATATATCTTATCCCAGGTCTACGTATTCTTTTAAGTTATTAACTATGTTAGAAAACTTCTGAGAATATGTTATCAACATACTAAACATTATATTACGTGAAAAAATAATCAAAACTCACAAATTGATGTTCGTAATTTGAAAAAATGGAGAAATCACAATATTTAAATTGTAGAACTTATATAAATCAATTTTATATTTGTTCCTTTAATTCAAAGTATATAACTAATAATCTAGTCGATTATTCATAGTAGTGAGTAATACTATAGTAGTGTATAGATGAACTGGATCATTCTTGATCTCAAGGAGCAGATTTTTGATAATAATGTTCGTGTGATTTAACAATGTAACTCATTTACTGCCAATGCCTTTCATTTCCCAAACTTAAGAAATTGAAATGCAATTACTTCAGTTAAAGTATTGAGATTGATAGCCTCAAGTTTCGAAACTCCCTGTTCTTGACTAAACCCTATAGCATATCATATCATTTTTTATAGTAATTCTATTCTATTGATTAAGAGTATATCAATTATTATTTCCAGGATATCTTATAATAGCTTGTAGCTCGTTGTCACCGACCTTTCCAATAACTGGACATTGAAAAGCGAGGGATATTTTGGGCGGTGAAAGGGAGAATATTTGAATGGTACAATTGAGTTCAGGCTCTTGTTATCACTATTCTCTTCCTCTCTTGAGGGATATTATTTCATTTATGAAGTAGGCCAAGTCAGCCGGAACGGAAGGTATTTGTTTTATATTTGAATCTCTGTTTTTGCTTCTGCTCTGTATACCTGTAGGAACTCAAAAGAGAAAAGAAATAGTGATAACAGAGCCTGGACTCAATTGCACCATTCAACTTCAAGTAACTTCTTTGCAAGTAATTTCTTCGCAAATAACTTCTTCGCATGGTAATTTATTCGCAAGTTTCATTTTTGTGAAGGACTTAGTCGTCACTGTGTCTATATGTATATATATGAATGTTTTGTTTTTTGTATGTCATCAATGCAATGTTATTCGTTCTGGTTTTAACCTATTTTAGCCTATGCATTAGGCATATCAAGGGGTCCATATGGATCCATTTTTTGCATATAAGCTTAGTATGGAATGATTGTTTACTCCCCAAGTATGTTTTTCGTTTACAAGAATCATTTTGACGATTTTTGACAAAGGTGCCCGTCTACGCGTCATTTTCTTCTGGATTCTATACAAAGCTCTCCTGTCCAAAAATCGTCGAATGATTCTGGTAAACGAAAACAATACTTGGGAGTAAACAGCGAAGAAATTACTCTGCTAAGAAATTACTTGCGAAGAAATTACTCTGCGAAGAAATTACTTGCGATGAAATTACCACAATGAAAAGAAGAACGCTAATATTACACTGCGAAGAAAAAGAGAACGAAGAAAACGCTTGCAATGAAAAGGCTTGCAATGAAAACGCTTGCAATGGAAAGGCTTGCAATGAAAGAGTGCACGCTAAAATTACTCACGAAGTAAGTAACCGTTACCGTGCACCACTATAGACCGAATAAAAAGATCTTCCTATGTTCCTGTCAGCAAGACATGAAACAAAAGGGGAGGAAAAATGTTTTTCACCCACTTAAAAAAATTATTTGTATTCTATTTCCTTGACTACTTAATGTTTAAACCACCAAGTGAGGACACCATTTTTTTATCTCTGTATGTATTCAAACAGCTCTTTGAGTGGACATAACTTTTCTTCTCTTTGAATATCCAGTTATTCTAGGTATAGGCGGGTGCACGTTGTACTTTGTTTGTTTACTCATAAATAACAAGAATGAGCCTTCATACGTAATGAAAGTAACTCTTCTTTTCCGTTTTATGTAAGACATATGACTACAACCATAACTTCCCACCTACATATCAAAAACAGGAGTTATGCTTTTTGGGCATGCAAACTTTGCTAGAGGTTAATATGTATGCTTTACTTCTATAGTTCTATCCCCCCCCCCCCCTTTCCTCCTCCATACAAAAAACATTTGCATATACATCAAATACAACTTCGACTTGCGCAAATTTCGAATAAAGTTTATTGAAAGTTTTTTCTTTATTTGTGAGAATTCGATTTAATTTATTGACAAAGATTTTTGTTATTGTTTATCCTTTTACCTTTACTGAAGTGACATCAAGATCTTAGAACAGGGCACGTTCCAATTTTGAGGAATAAATGCAATTTATTCAACCAGTTGTTTGCGTTAATTTATATAATATTATAAATGTGTTTTTTAGGGAAATGAAATAAATAATATATTTTTATAAAGGGAAATCATGACATTATTATCATGATCTACTTTTTTGTATTTTGATTCCTATAAAGGTTAAAGTACATACATGCGCAAATTAATTACTTAAATACACATTTTAGTCTGAGTTTGGTATTGGAACAAAGAACACAAAAATTATATAATAAACTTATAAAGCTTTACATGAAGTAATTGATTTTCAGATGGGGTTTAATCGTCTTGTGTCTGAAAAACCACAGATCTTTTCTGGAGAGAGTTCGTTACCATTCTTACTAGCAAAGCATCGACAAGTCGATAGAGATCGTCCTTGAGATAGAGACCTCAAATTATAGAGAAAACGAGGATAGTCATTGCATGTTTTCACTCTTTAGGATACAAAATATAGACCAATTGTTTTTGAGCCCATGGTTGTATAGCATTTTATCATAAACATCAATATTTAACATATTTGTACGATTTTAATATATTTATTTCATAACTTGTATTTACTTATTTGCTATACTTTTAAACAATTAATTGAATATTTTAATAAAACGATTGTAATTGTTGAATAAATTATTGTTACTAATAAATATGCAATGTTTTCAAATACTTATCCTTAAATATATTCATTTTCAAATAGTGCATTTTAGTTGAAACAAATCAAATCAATTTATTTCAATTATACATCAATCAAAAAAGTTGCAATGTACTTGAATTTAATTTTTTCATTTCTTCAATTACTGTTTCCATGTAATGCACATAATTGGAAAACAAATAGTTGAAGCGAATATGCGCAAGCTTAATTTATGTTAAGCATATTTATAATTATCTTAATACTCTGAGAAAGGCATTGAGAAATTTTTTGGTGCATATTTTTGACAGAGATTTTATTTAATACAAAAATATCCTGCCACATTTTTTGTAAGAAAAAAAGTTCTAGACTCATTTAGTTATAACTATGTGTTTCAAATATTTTTTTTTACTTTTTATGAAAAATATTGGTTTGGTAAAATATGTTTTATAATTTATGACTAGTAATGATTATTTGAATGTTGTGGAGATTTAATAATTGGTTTAACCCTTGTGTGGTGTTCGGGTCTGTGGGACCCGTTTTCATTTTTGTCTCAAAGAAAAGTAATACGATAATTTTTTATTTCAAACTCAGATTCATTGGCCTTGGCTCATTTTCTGTGAAGAACATATATCACAACACGTTTTTAGTGACCACACACCATACACCCCCCTACACATTTACATTACATAGAGGTGTTCGGGTCTGCTGGACCCGGGGTCAATGAAAGTGGAAATTTTAGGTCTTGGCAAACCAAGGTTTAGGCTTTAGGCAAAGCCTGAAGTAAGTGTGATGCTATTGCAGTTGATCTGGCACTCATATCTTGTGTGTGAGAGAGAGAGTTAGAAAAATGTGTTCAATGGGGCTGATGTGTTGACTAGACAGACATGTTTACTGTATGTGTTCAGCTTGTGATGTTTATTTATAAATGTGACCTAATAAAGGTCAAAGACTAATATTATCATTTATGTTGTTTATATGCTTGTAATTGAGATAAGGGAAAGATCATTTGAGTATTTTAACATAAAATAGTTTTATTGTGCTTAGCTGAGAACCCCAAAATGCAGCGGGTCCACCAGACCCGCGAACAGTGGCTGAGTTACAAAAATATGAACACCACACAAGGGTTAAGATATATATAAAAACAAATAATCTTTTCAAAAAATTACTCCAACCAAAAAATGTAACGGGTTTGAGGGAGTCATGGCAATTAAACGCACACCGTAAATAATGCTGTTTTGAGCAAAGTTAACACATAACCAAAAATCAAAACTTATGATTTTCGAAAATTTACCTTTTAAATGGTCGAAATATATATGTTTTATTTTTTAAGAACATAATGTAAAATAAAAGTCACAATAAAATAAAAAAAGAGAATAAAAAAATTATAAGACACTAAAGATGAAATAAAAACATAAATAAACATGATGTGTTTTTGTTCTTGTGCATGGAGTTATAATTTCTTGAGAGAAAATGTTTATAAATGTTTTTAATTTTAACGCAACTGTCAAAATATTTTTTTATAAATTATTTAGGACTTTAGTGTATTTTATATTTCACATTGATATGTTTTATTTGATAACGGAAACAAATGAGACGAACAAAAACAAACATTGGTATTCAAAATGGCTACATACAAAAATGTATAATGCAATCATAAAACAAAACTTATTTTTATCTCAAACTAATGCAGGCAATGCCTTCTTTTGGTAAATTTGATGAGGCAAAGGAAGTGAATTGGAGGAAATAAAGCATATTTGATCTCGAGCCCACGTCGTAGAAGATGCAGTATATAGTAATTTTAATTGACAGAGCGGAATAGCCAGCTGCTGTCCACAGCATTAGGGCTCTGATTTCTTATATTATTAGTATGTATTTAAGAGTTGGTATATCATGAAACATAGCTTAACTAATTGAATAACAGATCTAAGCGTTGGTCGAAAAATTGTGCACTATTTCTCACACTTGAAAAATGAATAGCGAAAGTTCGGTATTTCAATATATATATATATATATATATATATATATATATATATATATATATATATATATATATATCTATATATATACATACATACATATCAGACTTATGATTTATCGTTCATTTGTTGTCGTTCGCGAAAGATAAATGACAAACGACGAACGATAAGGAAAATCCCTTATCGTTCGTCGTTCGTTTTTGGCGCCAAAAAAAAACCCCGAGAATTTTCCTTTTCATGGGAAAAATTTGTTTTAGAAAAGGTCATCACTTTTTTTCAGAATGACGAGAAAAAAATCATTTCTAAAATAAAACATCGTCAATTTTTGTCAGAATGAAGAACGACAAACGAACGATGAAGACGAACGATTCAATTTAAAAATAAGATGAACGACGAACGATAACTTTGGTGAACGACAAACGATAATTTTTCTCGAACGTCAACAAGTCCGATATATACATATATATTCCGATTGAGTTGCAGCACTGAGGACATGAATAAATATTATAAAAGTTTGAAATGAGTAAATCGACCTCTTTTCAATGAGGTCGATCATTATCGACTATGTTCTTTCGAAGGGTGAACCTGCGCCTAGATGTTGTGAGTTGTAAACGCTTGAGCTAGCTCACCTCTTTTCCCATTTTATGAGTTCGGTATGTTGTTGGTCGGCGTTATGCAGAGAAATATTATGTTTAAATAATTAAAGAATGGACAAATACGACTGGAACAGGGAAATGATATTAAGATTATTATCTATTTTATGAGTGGCTGTGTAAGGTATATAATTAATACTGATATACAGATAATAATAACATAAATTTTATTTAGATATTTCTTACATGACTTTTACTTATTTTGTACTGCATGATCGTTTTAACAATTAATTTATTCTTGTAAAAAGCAATAATATCTGGTAGGTTCCTAAGTGAAGTAGAAAAGTTATTTTTGGAGCAATTACATTTAAAAAAAAAGCATGACTAAGCCCTTTTTTAATTTATAAACCTGTTAGATAGATAATTAATAATATAATATGCCAAAACTTTAAGATATCGATAGAAATAAGATATGTTAGTATCTAATTCTTTGAAAACATCAAGTAAATTAAAAACATGTTTTCCCCTTTTTAAGAGAGAATAATATTCTATGAATAAATAATAATAATAATAATAAAAGTATTGCATGCATCCTAAAATAACTAAATTCAATTATCCAAAAAAATTGACATCCCAGTATATTGAATAGACTTATTTCAAGGTAAATATAAAAGACATGAAAAATATATTTTTTCTATTGAATAGAAGTTTGTGAATGAGTTTTATAAGCTTCTTATGCAAACTTTTTTCATTGGTGGATGTCTTAAATAGTTTTTATTCAATGCTTTTGTGCATTATGTAGGCAAATCACAGTCATTGAAATAATAAAGTATAATAGAAGAGCGTTCTAACTTTTGAAGTGTATCTTAATTTCATTTATTTATTGGCCTACTTAAGTGTTAAGTTTTTATGAGTCATTGAAATCTTTATGTAATTAATCAAACAAAGGAACTTAAATTTGGTGATCTCTTTTAACTGCGAACAACCTTTCCTAGGTTTGTATATAAAATAGTACAAACAATTTGTGGTCCAACTAAACTGTAATAATTAATAAGTGAAATTAAATTAAAAATAATGCACACAAAAACAAACCATCTTTTTTAGTCATTTTTTATATTGAAAAATACAACATTAGTTACAGATGCTATGAAAAGTGCGACTTTTTTGTACAAATTTACATAAAAACATACCATCAAATATATATATATATAAATATGTTTATATATGTATATATATAAATATCTATTATTTTTATCGATGGTCGCATCACAGGAAAAATATAAATTGTTATTAAATTATTTTCTACAAAGTCAGACCGAAAATTCATTCAGATAGGTCTACATTCTGAGCAATCTAGGCATTTTTTTAGATATGACCTATTACTCTATAAGAATATATGTATAATATTAGAGATTGTCCTATATATCGGTTTACCCATAAATCGGTGCCTAAAATACATTTTTCAAACGATTGAATATGACAAATTTTGACGATGATAATTGCATATTTTCTATTTAGATTTCTTTAAAAATAAACTTAAATCCAAAAACAAGCATTACTCTCTCTTCTCCATGTCAAAGAGTATCAGTTTTTTCTTCTACATAGAATATAAACTTGCCGTTGTTCAATGTAATTGCCGATTGATACTGGATAGATCGATAATATCAACTTTGTTGTTCTTTGATAAAACCAATTAATAAACGATAAAACTTGTCTGTTACACTATTTCGGTCCATCGCTAGATTTAAAAAAATAATATCAAAATCAAATACAAGTATTATATATTGTCGAAAAAAAGGTTAAATTTTATTATTATAATTAAAAACCGAAAAAGTACAATATGATCCAAAATAATCTTCATCGCTTACAAATATTCAAAAGTCGAACTTTATATACATATATTATTCAGATATGCAAATTCATATGGAAACCATAGTAAATAAATATATGTGTTTATTTCAATTTGTTTGATAATTGACGGAAGTTCCAGTAGTTCATTGTTATTCATTGTTTTTTTCTCAAAATAATTACATAGAATTTTTTTCTTGTTTATATTTATTTTTTTTCATCAATTTACATAAAATAATTGAAACTATTTCTATACATTCACTTAGACACTAATATATTTTTTTGACATATGAGAAATACATCCACTGCAAACTTATCATCTGTCTTGCCAAAAGTTAGAGTGCACATATCTGTGAGAGGGTTTCTCAAATGAGCGTTTGAGGATACTTGCCCCTTTTAAACGCCTTGATTGTTATAGGGATGTCTCTGAATTGCATTTTGAATGGATACAAAGCTCCAAATGAAAAGTTGAGATTGAGTGCGATCTTTATCAACAACATTTATTTTGTTTTAAATCTGGTAAATATCTAACCACAGAATTTACCCACTTAAAAAATCATTACCATATAAACGCCGGATAATTTATTCATTTTAATTTATATTCAGCCTCAGATACCGTAAACATGCTTCAATCGCGCACTTGATAATAGTTACTATTAAACAAATTATCTCTGTACGTTAAGGCGTGCTCAACTCTCAATGCTGAGGGCGCAGGTTTGACTCCCGAGAGGGGAAAGTCATTTTGGTCAATCAATAAGATCCTAGGTTTATAGACTAATTTCAACGCTATAATGCATATTTTTATCCAGTCGGATGCAATTCTGTCGAACCAAATACACACAAAAAATAGTACTAGTTAACAAGAAACCCATTCTCGAGGTTTCGTGACGTAGTCAATTGAGTCTAAAAAACAATAAGAAGAGAGAAAGACAGGAACTATAATTTGCGTTTTGAATATCTGTTTATCGATATATTTGTAGGAATCTCAGTAGTATCATTAATATCAATTCATTGTTTTATGATATAAAGGAACTAATTATGTAGAATGTTCGACGCCTATCGTAGCTTCAATTATTTTCTCCATGGAAATGGCAATCAAACTATGAATCTATCTCTCTTCCACAAACATTAATAAGTAATTTTTTCTACTGTTATATGGACTCAAACGAATTAGTCACGCCACCTCGAGTATTGGACTCATTGGTTAAAAGGTACCAAAAATTAATAAGTAAATTCAGTCATGAGCACCAACGAAGTGGTTAGTAAAAGATGCTTAAATAATATATGAGCCCAAGGGTTACAAAAATAATCAATTAAGTTTGAAGACTGAGTTGAGTATATACAATTTTAAAGTAGTACTTCAAATAAAGTACAAGAATGTAAATGTTCATTTCAAGGCTTATTGGATTTATGGTGAGAGGTTTTTAGTCTACAAATCGTTTTATGACGACTGTTTCTTTGGTTTGCACATTGTATTATTTATAGTTGATTTATAACATTACCCTTAGTGTAAATTACCTCAATTGTAATAAGGAGTTGTAATACTCTTTGTAAGCTAAAAAATAATTGAACGCAATCACCAAGTGGTTTACTAAAATTACCGCTATGATATATTGATATTTGTTAACAATAGATGAATGATCAGGGCCATAGGCGGCGTTCAACACTGGGATGACTTTGCTAATCAGGTTGGACCTCTACCCTGGCCCGTCCAAGGTCAGATCCAAGGGCTGTCAAAGTTCCCCGAGAAGGCTATGTGGTTGGGTTTGTTGGTAGTGATGGAAAAGCTTTTCCAGGCCTGTGAATCAAGGGACCTTGGACGGGCCAGGGTAGAGGTCCATCCCAGTGTTGAACACCGCCTATGGACCCAATAACTACATCTGGCTCCAAGATGGGGCTCAGTTCAGTGTCCTAAGTGATGATTTTGATTTTTTTCTTTCCTTACTGATCAATGAAAACGATGTAATAATTTATCAAAAAAATGAAATTTGTAGAATAAGTACACGCATATTATGTAAAACTACGTTCTAGAAATAGGTTATTTTATGTCATTTTATAGTCCGTAGCCACGTTCTTGCTCAACGGGCACTTCCTTGGTACCAACTTCTACCTGGATAGACCGCCATGACCTTGTTTGTAAAGGGCAAGGGTATCCGTATTTTATACAAGATACTGAGACCGATGTCAATATGCCATAAAATTTTCAATTTAATTGATCAACGTCTGCATTATGAACAAATTCATTACCTTCAACATCGGAAATTTTCCAATGACATACGGTTCAACCGGAGGAAAAAGTAATCAAATACTTTATATCAGTAATGAAAAAACTCAAACTTAATAAAAACATGGAAAGACCAACTAATTTTACTCAAATTGCAGCTGTATATATTCTATATTCGTAAATTATATAAGATTATCAGGTAGCAGGAGGGTATCGTTTCAAGATTTCACTATTTAGACATTCAAAACATTAAGCTTTCCTGTATTTCCAGATTCCAACATCGGTTTGCTTAATGATTTGTTAATATTTTTTTGTGTTTGCTTCTGCTCATAATTTGTTTACAATGAAGTGGAAACCAAGGAAACAAGGTATAAATGACATTTATTATATCGATATATTTTATTAACAATGGAAATATATCAAATACTATTAAATTGATAATTTTGGTATTTGTGACTTGTGGATTTTTTTTGCTACATTCATTAAGCAAAAAAAAAATTCAATAGTATGTCAACTTGTATATAATATAAAATAAGGATAAAGTACTTTCTTTAAGCATATACTAAAAACGTAAAGGATGATCCACATGCATGTTTCTATCATATGGATAGATGAACTCCACAGGAAAGTAATTTATTGCATTGACGGTCTTTAATTAAAATACTTTTAATATGCAAAATGCATTTTCATGAAGGACAAATAAAAAAATTGCAAACACTTTAAGCACACTGATAATTATTTTGCATACATATTTAAAGATATGAACTATAAAGTAGGAAGGGCCCACCTTTCATTGCTTGGTTTAAATATATAAAGGACCAAATGGATAGTGTCTATGATAAAATTAATCAAAAGCCAAAATATTATAATTCTTCTATAAATTAATTTTGGATTGTCATAATGACTTTATGAAATAGCATTTTTACTGATAATAATTAATTACTAGAAGATTTAAAAAAATTTAGTTAGAAATATTTATAAAATACATTATATGTTTATATTTCAAAAGTAATTATATTTTTGTTTATTAGTTTTGTTACGTTTTGCAACTATTCTAAAAAAATATGTATATCTAAAACTTTATTATGATTTTGGACAAGAATGTCTCTTTTTTTCTAACGCAATTACATTTCAATTAACTTTACAAGTATCTTATGAAGATCTTACGACAAATTTTGTGTGTACAAATATAGATAAAAATGAATAATAAATATCTGGAAATATATATAGCTTTTATAAAATATATACAGTTGAAATAAGTAAACTATTACGTTCTGTGCCTTAAACTTTAATTTTAAAAATAGGAATTATGATGCAATACCTCATAATATTCTTGTGGATGTTCATTAAGTTATAATATACAACTGACAGCACTACCTTATATGCTCTACCTATATGTAAGTGACTTTCTTTACTAGCTTCTTCGAATGGATGCAAGCTCAAAAAAGCAGCATCATTACTTATTTATGAAAGAAAAAGTTATGTCCTTGCAATGGAGAAGTTGATGCAAAAAGAATAAATGATTTTGGAATCAACAAAGAGAAAGTCTTTTATTTTTTGTAGTCTCCTGATGGATCAAACCATTACATATTTTGGCCCCAAAGGGAATTGCTCCCCCACTTTGATTTTCTAGAAAAATAGTCTTCTCTCGATGTATCAATTCTCTATTAGTTTTATTTAGTCATTATGTATTCAGGTGTATGGAATCGCCGATCCATTGTTTTGTATATTATTCTGTATTGTATTTTTTTGTATTGGTTGCTTTTTTTATTTAATTAGTTGAAATATTATTTTATCATAAAACAGTATTCCAAGGGGAAAATTTGTGTTGTTACATCCGACGACAAATGGTCATAATCATCAAAAAATACATGAGTGCTTGAAACCATTCAATTAATAATGACAACGAAGATCATTATTACATCAACCGCATTCCTATCAGAGAAACAGTAGTTTTTTATTTAAAGGAACTCTTCACCTCCTGAATCACAGCTTCTGTTCTTTTTAACTTTGTTTTCATTTGATTGTTTTTTTTTCTTCCCGTGGATAGAACCAGTTTCATTGAAACGATCAAGAACTCTTGTGAGCTGTATCAGCTGGTATGATTTGGCCGCTTTTCCACCCATAGACATAAAAATATATAGAGAGAGCTTATTCCCTTCATCTGTATCTGTGTGTCCAATATAAACAAAGTAATTTGAACTACGTCATCGTAAGCTGGTTATAGAATATATCTCTATGATCAGCTTACGATGACGTAGTAAAAATTACTTTGTTTATATTGGACACACAAATACAGCTGAACGATGTTTTTCTGCTATTGAAGGGAATAAGCTCTCTATATATTTATATCTCTATGCTTCCACCGCAGAGATATAAAGATATAGAGAGCTTATTCCCTTCAATAGCAGAGAAACTTTGTCGTTCAACTGTATTCTGTACCCAATATAAACAAAGTAATTTGTACACCGTCATCGTAAGCTGATCATAGAGATTGAAGTGAAATAAACACTCAGATGACCGGTAGGGAGAGGGCGGACAAAAGAAGCAGCCATGATCCTGCTAAATTTCACATCAGAGATAAAAAGATTTGTTTATATTGGGCACAATGACGTATTTCTCTGAAGAATTCAATAATCCCTTTATGTCTTTATATCTCTATGTCTTCCACTGATCTTGAAATGAAGTATTAATTATTCGCATATTGTGGAAGGAGAAGGTGTAAAAATGCAGGATAACCCATTTCTTTGTTAGTTTAGAAAACTTTTTCATGTTGAAGATGGTCAACAATCGGTGCAATTTTTAAAATATTGATAAAAATCCCCTCTTTATAAAAAATGGCATATAGAAAATACGATTTGAATTACTCTAAATAATTATAATTCGTAATTTAAAAATTAGTTCTGATGGAACACACTGTATATTGTTTCTAAAAATATATTTACAAACTATTATTTTACTATTCATTTCACTAATAAGTCAAACAATAAATGTCCTTATTGTTTGTCTAAATCGGTTTTTCTTATCTTTTACAACAGCCCTTCTTTTTCTCTATGTATGAATGGAGTTTTAAAAAATTAAGGGAGGTAAAGTACAATCATAATTACAATTTCCAGGTCTTTTTGCAACAATCACAAAAGGACTCTCTCTCTCCCTCTCTTCTTGCACACAAAAATGCAGGCTCAATTAAGACATTTTAATTAAAAACACACATATTTCTGACGTACTTTCTGCATCCTTTCAAAAAAAAAAACTTATTTCATTACATTAATGCAGCAGCCTTTCTAAGGATCTAATTGCTTTTTACTTTGACGCATTCCTAGTCATACACAGGGTTTTCATGGACCAGGGATCCTTATATGAAAGAGCTCTTAAGAAGGCTGTTTTTTATAATTTACTTGAATAGACAAATTTTCCCTCTATACATGTAATTAATAACCCTTTTGAAGTGACTTTTTTTTGTCTAGGCCCACCTTTGTTAAATAGTGTACTATATCTTTTATGGGAAATTGTATAGCTTATAATATGTACAACTTTGTAAGCATATTAATTAATTGAAAATATTATTAATGTAATGAAGATTACAAATATTATCTGTACATGTTATTTATTTAGACTTTAGATCATGACTTAATTTTGAACGGGTTGGTTGTTAATGTGAACTTGATTTTATGCTGGTTAAAATGAATTGATTGGTTAATTGAAATGGCCGTTTTATTAATGATATTTCTAAAGTAATATACATATTCACATTTTTTGGATGCTTTGAAACTGTATGTTTCAAAAATCAAAAATATTCAAGGAAAATATATTAGTTCTTTTGACGTATCACATGAATTAAACTTAACTTGTTTCTCCATTTTTTACAGTTTTGCATTGTATTATTTATTTACAATTAATATTTTTTAATTGTTTCCATTATAAGGCAATTGCTAGAATAAATTTGGTTGCACTTATTGGGAATATATTTGACGTCCTCAGCATAAATAACCAAATGTACCCAAACATATTTTCCAGTTGTTTCAACAAACAGATGTGTTTTTGTCATTTTAGGACCTATAATTTTGTATTTCACTTTGTTAGAGCAAATTGCGTATTAGATAACAAATTCTACATATTTATAAGATTAGCAAATATGTATTATTGCTTAAAAAGGGATATTTGTGCTTGTTTTCATATTTCTCTTTTTAGTATTTTCTATCTCCATATGGATTATTACAAGAGTGTTTAACAGTCAATATTGTTTATATTGTTATTAAAAATGTTTTTACTCATTTAAGTTTTCTAAGATTTTCTTAATAAATAAAAAAATAATGCTTTATCAGATATTATGCGTAATCATATGGAAGAGGGAGTGCCACAATTGCAGTTTATTTAGTGCCAAATAATCCTAACAATTCGCCAGTCATATCTATAACAAATGGAAATTTCAAAGCTAACATCTATGTTTCAGTTATGACATATAGGGGGTTACAAACCTACTATCACTGAAACATTGGGTCCGGAGTTTCATAATGATATTACCGTCAGTGCACTCAAATTTCGCGTATTCCCTAATTACGCCTTCTTACTGCTACATATGTATCCTGTCCACTTATTATTTGCACATGTAATACGTCCTTTAGTCAATAAATACATTTTTTTTGGACCAAGTCTCTTGATTGAGCAAATGATAGAATAAGAATCATTATCAGTTGCTCAAGGGATTGGATCAAAAATTATGAAGTAGTGTAATTCAAAGGCCATGATTAAATCCCTATTCTCCCTCCAATCCCTGCATCATCCTTTGTTTACACTCCCCCCTTTTTTTCTAAATTGACTTACAAATTATATACATATTAGTATTTATTGAGAAATACACCATAAAGATTTACGACTTCTCAGAGATCCTATCAGCAGGTAGAGAGATTTAAGAACAATAAAAAAATAGCAGAGAAAGAAAGAGGTATCTGGCGAGAGAAAGGAAAATATATATGAAAGGATAACAAGATATTAAAAAACTCTTTTTTTGTGTTACTCTTCCAAGACATTTATTTTGTTAATTTGTTGAAAATGGAGTAAATTGTCCAGTGCTTCTTCCGGCAAGAATGGTGCTATATGAATTGCCTCGCCTAAGATATAAGAACATAGATTAATATTCAAAACTAGCAAATGTTCACATTTTATGTATTTACATACATCTGACTGCGTGTAACTATATGTACATATATATAAGGCGTTCATACATTTCATTCTTAGGAATACGAGAGAATATGTAATTGTATATTTATTACACACTGCATATAAAGAAAAAATAAATAAATGTATATTAAAAACTATATGATATGTACAAAAAACTATCGACTTTTCTGTCTAAATAATGAAAGTTCCAATGCTTGTAAGGCTTTTCGGTAAAATTACAACTGAGTACATATACTTCAAAATCCATTAAACTAAGTCTTTATTTATCGGTAAATAGTCAAATGGGAAATTTAGAATTCTTACAATGAGTTAAGTGAAGTACAATGCATGGAGTGTGCTTGGAGTGTAGATGGAATAATAAAAACGTGTGTTAATCAATGCACTTTGTAGTCCCTGAAAGGGGCCTGCTTGATATTATATGCCCTCGTAGTGAGACAATGACTCTTTCTAGAATATTCTGTCTCTCGGATTAGTATTTTTAAGCAATATTGCTGAGTGCTTATTAATTACTTGCATAAATATGTTATATTCTTAAATACATTTGTCATAGAAAAATTTAAGTACTTTTAAGACACATAAGACTATAGTTGTAGAAACTTTTATAACCCCTTTAATGAATACATTTTAAACAAGTGAAAAATATATCAAAACAGGCTTAAGAAACTGTCGGTGACCAAAAATGTATTATCTTAAAAAGCAACTATCGTAGCAATCACGAAAATGAAAACGAGGTCTCAGCATAATCCTTGTCAAGTTTATTAGATCTTTTTAATCTTTTGACAATTAAAAAACGTACAGATGACTTATGCTTAAGTAGAATGAGATTGCAGGTCTTAAGAATATTTTTACTATACAATTGGGCTCCTTTTTAGAAGGCTTCATAATCTATGCAAATGATTTTTTAATCGTAGTTGCTTTATAAGTTAAAGTATGGGTTAGGTATCTGTTATTGAATCGATTAGAAAATATTTTTTTCAGGAGATAAATAATAATAATATGACGACACAACAAACATATAACTAATTTAAGATAAAATAATATATAAAGAAGAAAATGTAATATGTAACTAATTATTGTTTGGTTTGACATTCGGAATCATGCAATTGATTCTAATAAAAATTAGAAATAACTTTCCAATAACCTTTTAGAATATTTTGTTTTTAATAATCGTCATTATCTCTGTTACTCCCCTTCTGATAAACTTCTATAGACCTCCTCATGTCTCTCTATTACCCTTAAAGATTGGTGACGAGTCGTGATATTATTCACTCGCCTAATTATCAGCTACGAGTCCGTTATTAAAAATAACAGATTATACTTTTCATATAAAATTATTGACTGATGTGTTGTTGAATGCCCTCCAAATATAAAAATAGCTACTACTCAATAGATGAAACAAATATTTACATATAAAACTTTTTTTTCTTGCCGTTATGGTTCGATAGAGTTGCATCCGATAGGATATAAATAAGCATTATAGCGTTAAAATTAGTCTATCGAACCTAGGATCTTATCAATGAGGTAGACCAAAAATTACCATCCCCTCTCGGGATTCGAACCTGCGCCCAACATTGAGAGTTGAACACGCCTTAACACGCACGGCTATCGAGCTCCCTTCATAAAACGTTTATGCAAAACAATAAAAACAAAATGGCTACTCAATTCCTTGGTTTGCCATGAATGCTTCAAAGTCCTAATTATGAACACATTTTTTTAAAATCCCAATGGGAGACATACATTCATAATAATCAACAAAAAATAACTACATATACAAAGACTAAAAGGAGAAAGACATGTAAACTTTTTTAGTATGGTTTTAAAAACCTATGTTTTTAAAAATTATAGTGTAAATGCATCTTTAAAAATGTTTTCAGAGGTATGATATTCTTTTAAAGCCACCTCCGCTATCCTTGTGGAAATTTTGGGGTTTTTGAACCTGGTCCTCGCCAGAATAAATTGGAATTTAGCAATGACTTTCGATGCTAGTCTCAGTTTAGGGTCCTTAGTTAGAAAACCATACAGGATCTCGTTTGGGCTCATATCCCTGCCTATTTTATCCTTTAAACCTTCTTTTAGGATTTTCATAATATGGACGAGATCCGTACAATCTCGGAACTGGTGAGCAACAGTTTTGCAGTTTTCACACAAATAATATATTGCCCCCTCATTTTGAAGCAGACCACTAGTAAAATATACCCCAGAGGAGATTCTATACTTTAAATACTGTTCCCTCGGAGTTAATATGGGATCCCATATCCCTGAGATTATGTCCTTGAAATATGATGTGCTCTTGTTTGGGAGTTTACTGTATCCAATATTTTATTTTTTATTTTTCTCTCGAGTTGGGAGTGATAAGTGGGTAGTTTTTCTTGATTATCCGGTTAGACACTTGAAAAACATTCTCCTTTGGTTTTATAACGACGCCGTCACCAAAAAATGTTCTAAAGAAAGCCTTTAGGAGAACAACGGAGGGATGGTCGACGTTTTTCAAACTAAGGACATCTTTAATCGTCCGGAGGCCTCTTTTTGGAGAATGGACCATGGAATCTCAACTTTGACTATTGGATTCCCTACCAGAGGCCTGCCTACACCGACCTTCTTCCAGTAGGCTTCAAGGAGCTCTTGTGGGAAGACCCAAAGCTCGTTCCATGGTCTGTGGAGCGATGGGTTGGGGGGACCCTTGTCATTGCCCGGGCCCAATATTGGGCAGGGCAAACTTTTGGCCCCTGATAAGGCATTCTTCCAGAGATGGTCCACCAGGGGGTATCTCTTTAGCCAGGAGATCAGGAGAACGCTCTAATGGATTTCCACGTCGATCATTCCGAGGCCCCCTTCACTTCTTGGAGCGTAGAGGCGCTTTTCTCCCACAATGTTAGGTATTTTGACGAAATCTTCACCCATCTTCTTCCATTTGCTTGCTACATCTTTTATTTTAGGTGTACACCTAAGTATGTGGTTTACACGGGGTAGGACAACTGTGTTCCAACATTTGATTTTGCTCACCAGACAGAGTCTATGTCTTCCCCACTCCACGACAGAGGATTCTAGGGACCTTTGAGCTGCCCGGACATTTTCTTTGGATCCTAAGTCGAGGACTGTCCACTACCATACTTGGACTTAGGTTTAGGCGGAGCTCGCCATTATTGGAAAGAACTTGAGTTTTGCCTTCATTGATTTTAAGACCTGACTTTAACTCGAAAGCTTTCAGGACTTTCAACATCCCTTTCCATTCCGCCCAAATCTTATCTCCTCCAAGCAGAACAGTCCCGTCATCTGCAAAGAAGACGTTCGTGGCCCTACAACCTTCCATGGTTAGACCTCGCAATGACTCGTCCAACATCTTCTGGAGAAGACTTACGGCAACTAGAAAGAGGGTTGGAGACAGGGGGTCTCCTTGCTTCACTCCGTGCCTCAGCTGTACTCTGGGGTACCTGTCCACGTCGATAACGGACTCAGAGTCCGTGAGGACATTATGAATTTCTCGGACAAAGACCTTTGGGAACCCCAGAAAATGCAATTCACCGATAATGTAATGATGCTCCACCGTATCAAATGCCTTCCTGAAGTCGAGGCCCACTACTGCAGTATCCTCTCCTGATGCCTTACTGTCTCCGATGGCGGAATTTATACTCATGACAGCGTCTTCCATCATTCTATTCGATCGGAAGCCGAACTGCTGGGGATGAAGGAGCTCGTCTATAACAACCTTATGTCTTTCGTTGAGACACCAAGTGTATATTTTATATTCAACGTCCTAGAGTGTTATGGGACGCCAGTTTTATAATTATTTTTTTGTCTTTTCCTCGTTTAGGAAATAAAACAACATTTCCACATTTGTATTTTCTTGGGGGGCCGTTACCAAAAAAATAGCCATTGAACAGTTCTGCCAAATGGGCATGTAGCTCTGGGAGGGACTTATAAAACTCAGCTGTCAACCCTGAAGGGCCCGGTGCTTTAACTTTGGGGAGCTTTTTCATAATGTATGACCGTACTTCTTCCTTTGAAAAAGTTTTGTGAAGGTGTTATATTTCTTTTCTTTTGAACCCTGAGGATGTTTCGGCTTTGTATACTGTCTTGTCGAAGTTGAGTAGAGGTCTTGGAAATAGATGTAGATGTATTTCGCTATCTCACTTTTTGAACTTGAAATCCTTCCATTTATATTTAATGTATCTATGCCTCTTGCCCTACTGGTCTTCTCTAAGGACTGCAAGAGGTTGAGATTTTTGAGTTGATCTTGTGATTTAGGCAGCGCGCTCTAATTCTAGCACCCTCATTTTCGTACTCTATAAGTTTCTCCAGTTCTTCCAGTGCACCAGTGTCTTCTGATGTTTCTAGCAGTTTAATAACTTTGTTTTTCATTTTTTTCTTCTTCTTGCAGATTCTTCAATTCCAACCGACTTCAAGACTCTCCGTGCGGAGGAGTAGAAGTGATCCACCGCCTCTCGAGCATTTGTCCCATTCTGATATCCCGCTGAATATCTTCAACTCCCGATCTTAGGGCCTCCATGACGTCTGTTCGTTCAAGAAGTCTCCTATTCAGCTTCCATCCCCTTTGCATGGTTTTCGTACTAGATGGAGTGAGGGTGCATTCAAGGAAAAAATGATCTGAAATGCCGTTCGATGCTAATCTTCGAAGTTCAACATTTGTTTTCATTAATGGATTTGATAAATATACATGATCAATTCTGCTTTTTGAATAATACTTTTTATTTTTCCTCACAAACGTGGATAGGAACTTATTTGTTAGCTCAGCTACGTTGTTCAACCCATTGTTTATTCTCCACTTTGGAGTTCCTCGGCATTTGAATAGTCTACTTTGGAAGAAAAGTCTCTGCCTTGTTTTTCTGCAGTATTCAAATCACCTGAAATAATCACACGTTCCACAATCGTCCTGACACCAAGTCCTTCTCTGTTTTTGAGTAAAATGGTTTTGTCTCCCGCAGGTATGTATAATGCTATCACAGTGTATTTTTCTCCTTCAATATCAATTTCAACAGTGATTATATTTCCGTCGTTATCCTTGTAAATGATTCTTCCATTTCTAAGAAAAATGGCTACTCCTCTCATGGATGTTTGCTGTTTTTGGTTACAGCTGGAGATATAAAAACTTGATATTTGTTGCAAAAAATATTTCAATTAAAATCGTCCGTGATACTCGTGCCTTCCAGGCAAACCACTTCGGTAAAGTCTAAAATTTTCAAATAGTTAAAAATTTTGGACCTCTTACCTAAAGACGTCAGTCCATTGACATTGGCCTGAATTACTCTGAAAGCTCTTAATGTTTTAGCTGAGCTCTAACACCTGTGTTTCCGTCGGTATCCGGACAATTCCCCCCCGGACAATTCCCCCCAGACAATTCCCCCTGGACAGTTCCCACCCGGCGAATTCCCCCCTAGACAATTCCCCCCTGGGCAATATCAATGCCATTGGACATTTGAAACCTAACATCAAAGTAAATGATGTTTCTACCATTTATCTTCAAATATTTTGAAAAACGTTAAGAACCTACCCAACCCAATACCCAACCGGCAAATCCCCCCTGGACAGTTATCCTATTAAAAAAATAAAGAAAAATATATCATAAAGTCTAACTTATACTAACTTGTAAAAAAATCGTTGTCAATAACTCTAATTTGAGTGATAGATTTCAAACCAAAGATAAGGCACATCAAAAGGAATATTTTCTTTGTTTCAAAATGCGCAGTATTTAGCCAATGATTTTGGATACTCTCTTGACGTTGAATTCCCATCTATATGAAAAAAACATTTTAAACTAAAAAGCAACTTTTACATAAATATACTTTTTGAACAATAACAAATTGTATCATTAAAAAAATACACCTTCCCTGGTACCTAAAATTCCAACCCTGGTAAATCACCTCCATATATGCATTAGTATACGTATACTTAGTAGTACTTATATGTACATACATAATAGAAATAAAATTTTGGTTTATCATTTTTTATGAAAGTTGTATTTTTACATATTTTTTAAATTTTATTTTCTATATATTTTCTAAAGTACACAAATAGAGATAATTCAAAAACAATATAAAAACATATTTCTAAATGTTTTCAAAATGCAATATTCTGAGCAATAGCTCATAAATAATCTACAATTTCATGATTCTCATAATCTTTCAAAATGGTCAAAATTCGGTGATTACAATCGCGATATCGTCTTCTTTGAAGAGGTGGAGGATGACCTGCAAGCTGTTTAATGATGTCGATACGAATCAAGTTTTCTTCATTTTTTAAGAATTCAAGGAACTTCCATAGAATTGGATGGCAGGAAGCAACTTGCAAGGAAAACCGACGATGCCATCTTTCCGCATTATTGTTTGTCCGTGGTAGTCCTTCGTCCGTTTGGTTGAAGATATTCCACAAATTTATTGCAAATATGGGGCGACTACGGGAAGCATTTCTTCCATATCGACCAATGTAAGTGTCCTCGAAATAATCGAAGATTTCGTCGAAGTCGGTACTAAACTTTTCTTTAATTTTATGTCCGAGCTCTTCAAAGCAAAGGCAAGGGAGCTCGATAGCCGTGCGTGTTAAGGCGTGTTCAACTCTCAATGTTGGGAGTGCAGGTTCGAATCCCGCGAGGGGATGGTCATTTTTGGTCTACCTCATTGATTAGATCCTAGGTTCGATAGACTAATTTTAATGCAATAATGCTTATTTATATCCAGTCGGATGCAATTCTGTTGAACCATATAGGCAAAAAAAAAAAAAGGCAGTAATAACATCTTTTTCTGGTAAAAAAGCAAGGCAACAGAGCATTCTACAATATATGGCAAATTCTGTATCTTCCAAATATCGCTGCTGCAATCCTAGGTTCTTAACGTTTTTCAAAATATTTGAAGATAAATGGTAGAAACATCCTTTTACTTTGATGTTAGGTTTCAAATGTCCAATGGCATTGATATTGCCCAGGGGGGAATTGTCCGGGGGGGAATTGTCCCGGGGGAATTGTCCGGGGGGAATTGTCTGGGGGAATTGTCCGGGAATCGTTTCCGTCTCCCTAGTTTTCCTCTTTTTCGTCTCAAACTTTGGAGTGCATTGTGCTGGGGCGTCTTTCTGTGGGGTGTCCCCCGGCTTTTTTCAGGGTCAGTCTGTACTTGCTCATTTCCTTCTGTGTCTCCCTCAGAAGGGCCTACGTCTTCTACGATGTTTTTTGTTTTGTCCAATGATTCAATTTGCGCATTTTTCTTCCTCTCCAGCTGCTCCCGAGGGCTGTTGTGGAGGTTAGCGGGCCATTCTCTTCATTGGAGATGCTTTCGGTTTCTGGAGACGATGGAGCATCCTCCGGGACGATGTCTTTTGTTGACATTTTATCTTCGATATCAATTGTGATAGGGACGGGAGTTACGTATTCGTATCTCCGTTTCATCCTTCTAGCCAGCCATCTTCTATATTCAGAAGGGGATTTGGATCGACTTGGACATTCTCTTATTAGATGTCCGAAACCGTAGTATTTGGCACATTGTTTTATACGACCAGGGAAATATAGTGGTCGAATGTGCTGGTCAATAGGGAGATATACTGGGATATTCCTGTGCTCGCCTATAACAGATACAAGAGCGTGGGGGGTACCTAGAATTGACCACCCGTGCTTTCGTCTCATTCGGCCAATACTTGATGGCTTCGCCTTTCACCGCCTCCAATTTCTCCTCCACTCTCTTTTTCCCCCGTTCCATTGATTTTACTTGAGCAAATAGGCCGATGCTGTGCTTTACTGCGTTAGGGGCTATCAACCCCTTGACTTCAGGGACCCTAATTTGAAAGGGTAGGAGAACGTTCATAGCCTTCATCAATTCTCTAGAATCTACTTTTACAGTAAATTTCCTCCCTGTCTTATCTAAAAGGTCGATATTACATGACAGATTTAGTTTAGGGATGAGATCCTTCCTTAGGATCCTCCTAGTTGAGGTGTACAGAGGACGGTGAGGGCCCCTCGTACAAATTGAGTCTAAATCATCAGGTTGTAGTTATAATACTTCCGTCCATAGGGTCGCGCCTTTCCGAATGTCATTTCGTTAGGGGAAATTGGTTTATTTTCGCCTACCTTACTGATGAAAAGAGGAATCAGATACCATCCCCTTTCGTCATTTACTTCGTCTTTTCAGATAGTTGTAGGTTGTTCCTCTTAAACAGGTTCCACTCGGGAATTCCAGCTTCTGTCGCTTGCTGTACGCTTTCTTTTGAGCTTGTTCATCGGGTGTTAGATCGTTCGGGCTTTTCCTTGAGCTATCCTTTCGGACGGCCAACATATCCCGTTGTGTATGGAAGGTCTTCCACTTTTTCAGTGAAATCCGACGGGACTTTGGGCTTGGTGTGTTCGGGTGAGTTTACTTCTAAGGATTCTTGCATTTTTGACTGCCTCACAGTCGCAGGTGAGGACGTCGACATGCCGGAGGGGGCTCACTCCTTGAGGGGCTACTCCCAGCAAGACCAGTTTTTTGAGAGTTCCTTTCGGCGGCACTTAGGTATTAAAAAATGGCTCTAAGCACTTAAAATGGATTTTGTTGAATTTGACTATCCGAAAACACGTCTTGTTGTTTACAAAACAAACAAAATAATCATTTTTATCATAATCAAAAATGGTTGTCAATCTTGTTTCTTTATTCCATTGTTTAGTTGAATTTGTTAATTATAACACTCTCCATCACGTTATTATTCTTGTCAGATTAAAAAGTGATTGGTTTCAATGCTAATTGTTCGATAAAAAATTCTTCAACAATATGGATTAATTTTGAGGTGAATATTTCCTATTTTACAGCCATATTTATTTTACAGATTCGAATACTAATGATCAAATTTGTATAACTTGCAAATAACTATATCAGAGGACGCTCCTCTATACAGTTTTCTTACTATGCGACAGGCAGAAAAAATATAATTTTATGGGTCATCACAAGATCATTAATTATGATACTAATGGGGGTTAACATCAAAGCCATTTTCAGAAGTTTATTTGCATTAATAAAATAAGAACAAAAAAGTTCTTTATTTTCTTGAGAGTAAAATATATGATTTATTATGAATGTATATATGTAGAAAACAAAGTATGTCCTTTCCCAAAAGAGCTGAATCTTCGCGGTGATCTTTAATGACGTATCACCGATAAGTGGGAAGAAACACATTACCGAATGCTATTTTCATGCTTACATCATCTAAAAACAATTGTTATAATTTACTTTTTGATGACATGAAAATTATTGAAATCTATGACGTTTCACTATACATTAAAATATTAAATAAACATACTCGATATTCTTTATACTTTAATTTATTACAATTAAAAATAAGGATCCATCATGATGTTAATGGAGCCATTTCTATCTTTCTTTACTCCGTTGATCTTTTTATGCACCTTTCAATCCATCATATAAAAAAATTGATTTAAAAGAAAATACATGTTTTTGACTCTTGCATATTGTTTCATATATTCGTTATATACTATCTACATTCATTCTCTCCATCAATCTGATTGAGAAGGGAAAATATTAAGATTTCTGCTAGTATATTTTCGAAAATAAAATATATTTTCCTGCACAAACTAATAAAATCTTATAAATAAGGAATGGTTATATATGTAGACAAATATTTAAATAGAACGAAAGTGAAAGGTGTCTTTGAGAAAATACCTTCATAACAGTGAATGGTTTATGAGGAAAACGGGCTTCTTTGAAAGATCTTAGACAGGGTTGTGGTAAAGAGGCAAAAAAATAACTTAGCTCGTTTGAAAATATGTTTTTTGGATCAGATAATTTTTTGTAAAAAAAATTATTTTTATATCAATCTTTCAAAGTTTTATAAATTACATGTACAAAATTAAAACTTTTATTGAAAAATGATGCAACAATTAAATTGTCTTTGCATTGAGTTTGGATCAATTCAGAAAAACAGGGATCCATCTTTAATATGGGTTATCATAGTTAATATTCATATGAGAAGATATAATTTCTTGAAGTAAAAATTATTTTTTATGAGCTCTGAAAGAAAACACCCTCTTAACTTTGGTTCAATCCATTTGAGCAACAAAAGGAGTGAATTGGACTCTCTATTTAATTTTCTTTCACAAAACAATCCTCAGTGATTGAAAAATATATAATATTATTGCCTGCCAAGACTGCCAACCAACACTAAGAAACTACTGAAATCAAATATCAGACTTAGAAATCAATGTATAAGCAATATGTTTTCCTTAATACCAAAAAATAACAGTATTTTGTAGTATGTGTCCTTCGAATGCCACTTACTATAATTGAACTTGGTCAAAGACTCTTGTGTATGTGTATATGTGTGTACTTGTTTTTCCTTTTTGCCAATTAGTTTTATTGTCTGCTTCATATATTATAGTCAAACTCATAATTTACTTGCCCATTTGGATTTAGACTAGAGGAAAAGGTTTGGGCACTCAAAAGGAAATGGATATGAAAGACATCAAAGTATAAGTGAGACTATAGTGGATTGGGAAGAATAAATAACACGTTTTTATAGACATCCAGGGATGGACAAACTTTTTGACATGTGGGCCACTATGGGCTATAAAATTTGAAAAAGGGGCCACAGCAGTACATTGACTGTCCACTTTCTTTTCTTTGGTCCACTCATTTTTTACTGACGGGCTCAAATGGCAATAAGAAAATTCTAGAGATAAATAAAAGGTAAAGCGCGGTCTAAATGTCAGCGCGCCATCTATTGGTGAAACGCGGTACTGTACGGAGAAGACGTAATGAATGATTTATGAAGCAATATTTTTTATTACTGGACAAGCTTGGCTGGCCAGATTAAATTGTCTAACGGGCCGTAACGACCCGTGGGCTTTAGTTTGTCCATGTCTGCCCTAGATGTAGGCTTATAAATGTGGTGCTCTTCAGCTTGTACTTTAAAAAAATATTATACTTGCTGGATTTTATTAAGTAAATAAGTGTATACTTTTGTGATATAATTATTTTTGTTAAAAAAAGAAAGGATCTCACTCTTATCTGTCAGTTTGTTCCAGAATTTGTGTAAAAGGTAAAGACATGATATCGGGGCTTCAATGATTTATCTAAGCAAGAACACACTATAAATAATGTTTATTTTTCGTGGACCAAAATATGTTCATATTTTGGCCATTCCATTTCATTCTTCGAATTTTTTGTGGGATATAAAAGAAATTACATTATTTTCAAATATCTAAACCGCAACATTTTTTATGTCTCATAAAGAAAGAACAAACAATTTTCCGAGGGTTGTATGTACTTAAATTTTCTCCCATTTAAATATTTTTTTAAATAACTACTTAATATTTATCAGATTCCATTATGCTGTAAAGTACGAAAATAGTACATACAACTGTATTTATTATAAAATATACTTACAAGCACCACTATCCTAATATTTTTTAATCATGTTCGAGATTGACATATAAGATATCTTAACAGTGCATTATAATAAGTGACGGACAGGACACTACATGTCACAAATCTGTGATTCTGAAGACTGATGAGACCGAATTTAAATCTCTTTTTAAATTAAGACACAATGCTCAAACAATTTAAAAGACAAAAACTTAAGGCATCTGTGTTTATTTCTTCATAGACTTTAGTCTTATTTCATGATGTAAACGATGTAATTAAAAGTTGTATTAAAAAATCACAACTTAAGCTGAAAAAAAACTATGATCATAACTTTTTTAAGCAATTTTATCAGCATTCGGATTGAAAAAATAATAAAGATAGCAAAGATTATTACATATTGATCAAATTAAATTGAAAAAAACGCCTTCCATAAATAAATTCAACGTTTAAATAAACACAAATCTTCTTTAAAAAAATAATAAAAAATAAAAATTGAAAGTTTTTTTGTAGTTTTGAGCATAATTTATCGTCAAATATATTTTAATTTTTTCCCGAGTATTCAGCATACTTCCATTTCGTCTCATGGATATCCGTTATCTTATGTGATATACCCTATTGACCAAGCATTTTAATATAAAATTTAACCTATTTATTGTAAATCATTTTAGCTAAAAAAAATATTTCTGATTAAATCTCATATCATAAATTTATGATATATATTATTTATTCATAACTTGTAGTTATAATCATATTTAAGCAATGAGGAACGTGCTAACCTAAAGATATTAAAATCTAGATCTAGTCAGGTCATTTATATTACCAATACTTCTCTTGGTACTAGCAATGTAAAACTGTTACTCTAATTACAATAATCAATTTGGTATATTACTTCAATTTCATTCATAATAAGGATGAAAAATCACTTCATGCGTCATTAGACTTAGAGCATTATAGTATTATATATATATATATATATATATATATATATATATATATATATATATATATATATACACAGGGTGCGACAACATAACTTCCTTTTTCAGAAGGCAATAAAACAAGATGTATAAATCAGAAAGGTTTTAATTTTGATTCATGATTTTAGTACATATTAAAGTTTTGTTTTACATGGTTTTGAAAATCATATCAGATAAGTGACGTCCCCGATTGTCCATACACTGTATATACCGATTTCGGGTGTTTGCCATGAACCTCACCAGCGTATCAGCGGGTATTATGGCAATTTCTTCTCTGATGTTGGCCTTCAAGTCTGGTAGACTTCTCGGGCGGTTGACATAAACATGGGACTTCAAATATCCCCACAAATTAAAATCACAAGGGGACAAATCGGGGGAAAAACTCCTTCAACATGTTGGCATACCGCTCTGAATTCACTGGCACTGTTACATTCGGTATACACAGTGTATGGACAATGGGGGACGTCACCTATCTGATATGATTTTCAAAACTATGTGAAACAAAACTTTAAATATGTACTAAAATATGAAACAAAATTAAAATCGTTCTGATTTATACATCTTGTTTTATTGCCTTCTGAAAAAAAGGAAGTTATATTGCCGCACCCTATATATATATGATAAAAATAATAATAACAAATCACAAAAGCCTTGAAAAATTATTTTTTATCAAATTCGGAAGCAGAACATACCTGAAATCGAAAGAAAAAATAAATTAATTTACTCCCATCCCAATGTCAAAAGCTATATCAAAACACTTTATTTTTGAAAAACAACATTTACAAATACGGTGGAAAAACACACAACTGAATGAAGAACTAAGTGTGTTTATTTGAACAAATAAGATTATGTCAGGCAATGGCTGTATTTGTTTGATCTATTTTAAGTCATGAACACGGATTAGATTTGTCTGTATATTTTCATTGTCTTGGATAATATTTGTTGTATAATATTTTTGTATAATGTATATATATGTTATTTGAAGACAATATAATTTATATTTAGGTAGAGAGCCTGTTGAAAGATATAACTGACTATATGCAGTATAATTTTTTCTTTCGTTGGTGAGAAACTTTTTTACAATACTAAAAAATATCCTAATTTAAAAATGGATTATTTTCTAATTTGATAATATGGTAAATAAAAACAAATAAAAGTTTTCTTTTAAGTCTCTTGTAATTTTTTGTACAACAATAAATCATTTAAAGCCACGCTGTGATACCTTAAATGGGCGTTAGAATAGCAATTTATTAGTCAGTCGTAATAAACTCTTTTGTATTATTTATATTTTTGCTCAACATTTTCTTCATGTAATTTAAAAAAAGATAGTTTATATAGAACCTTTTTATTAGCTTGAAAATATGAAAAGAGAACTTTTACCTCGGCTTGGGTTGAAGTGATATATAAAATATATAAATTATTTAAATTTTTCCACTCCAATACTATGCAATGATTCTATAAATTCACAAATTTATAACTTTTTAATAACAATTAATACTTAAATGGTCATTCAAGTACTTCCTGTATTTTCGCTGCATTTTTTGTTTATATTTATTACTTTCATCCACGATAGACATACACACGAAATATTTTCGCTGCATATTCATCTTCTTCATTAGAATAGCCATTCAAGAGCAATACTTTTCACTTTTTGCATATCAATAGATGAACAGATCGTATTATATATTTTGAAACTTTATTCCTTAATATATATATTACTAACTTTTAGCCTAGAACTGCAAAGTTTCTTATATTAAGAAAAACATAATATTTTTATACTAACTTAGTTTTTCCCTTGAAACAAAAAAAACCATAACATTACCTCCATTAGTATATAATAGACTATTAATTTATAAAAACCCAATATACCGTAAAAAAATATTTATATTAAAAAGTTATATTCTTCAATTACCGTCTCAATAGTATTTAAAAAGCTAAGGCTTTCCTGTTTTTACCATTTAAAAAACCTATGCTTGTGTTCGTATTCACAACGAGGTTTACCCATTTGTTGTCCCTTTAAACCATTCTGCCGCATATACATTTGTTTATATTAAAACATGACTAAAAGGCTACACTACCCGCAGCTTATATTTGTACTAACCATTCAATAAAAGTTGTCGATATAAAAGTGAAAATCTTTTTCTGCGCATTCATATTAGAAAAAAATTGATCATACATAGCTTAAATAATAACACATAGGTTCAATGATGGCTGTTGATTTTTCCAAATTATAAATCTCATTGAATATAGTAAAATTATATTATATGAGTTATTTAGTATACAATTTTGGTCGTACCATATATTGATAACTTTATACATATTTTGTTTTATTTTTTTATAAGTACTCCATGACAGGAATGTAAGGAAATTATCAATTCCACTTTTTCATTATGCTTAATCAATCAATCTTAGGCGGGAAGTTTATATTTTAGATCACTATCGTTTTCTCTACGTTAAATCCATCATTAAGATCCGTAGTGATAAAGATAAAAGTCAAATATGGGTTCTCACATCATTTGTTTTTAACACAATTAGAAGTTCCTTGCTTTCATTATCATTTCAAGGTTTTGTGCTTCGTTTTCTCACTTTTATGTATGATTTGTATTGGAGAAACTACTTTCATTTACAAGCTATGGCATCCAAATCATCTTATGCCTCGTTTATTCTTGTGATACATTTTTCATTTTGTTAAATGTATTGACTTTCACATTATCCTTTTGAAGAGAGTACTTCTATCAATGTCAAGGGCCGCTTTAAAATGCAAACCAAAGCTGAAACACGTATGATGTTTTAATGTAAAAAAGAAGAATGTAACAATTTCGACAGCTTTGATATATTTTTTTACAATTTCTAGAGAAGGAAAACTTAATTTATCAAATAAACAGCCCTATATAAACATTATTCCTTAATCAAACATTAGTTATGTTAATATGCATATATTTATTGATTGAAATGCATAGAATAAAAAGAATACTTTGCAAAAAATGATAAGCATATTTTTTTAAATTCACTTGGTTCCCTTCATTATAAACATAGAGTAAAACCTAGGATCTGTTTACTTGTAGGGTAGTCTCAAAATATTATAAGATTAAACATTCATAATACTTCATTGATTTCAATACTTCTGTCTTTAGTTTGTTTAGAGCCACTTAATTTTCATTTCAATATATAGTCAAGTAAATTGGGGCTCCATCAAATCAATTAGTTGTTTATTAAAATTATGGACAAATATTGATGAGAGAGAAATGGCGGCATGATTTGAAAATTATTGAAATATATTGTACTTTGTCCAAAATCAATCTGAATTCACTTAAATAAAATTTATAGATAATATTAAGCTTTGAAATAATAAAAATACAAATTTATGATTAAAATAATAAGCTTAATTTGTAGAAAAAAATAAAAATAAAAGAATATGAGACCATATAACAAAATATTAGTAATACACGAGTCAATAGCAAAATAGTACAGTAACTTTCTTCGTTTCGTATAGATACAAGTGGATAATGAGGGATCCTAGATTAGAGCATGGCACTATCAAAGGATCTCTATGCATAAATCGTTTTTTTGAATACGTGCTCAAAATTGTATTGACTTTGAATTCTCCTCTGATCACAGCTGCAAAACTGTATTTCAATATTAACAAAAAAAACATATTATTGGTTTATTTCATTTAACTTAACATAAAACTTAATGTTTCAATACAAAATTTGTATTCTTCCATACGAATATGTGGCAATAGTTAATTTTCCTTAATGAATAATAATTAGGATTTTAAAAAAATCTAAAATAAATAAATTATATATATGTAATATATAAATAATAATGATATTATTATAAAAAGAATAAAACAAAAAAATGAAACTATTTTCAAATTATCAGTGTGTGACGTGCCTTCAATTTTTGAAATACAAATTAACGTGCCTTGGTGATAAGAAATGAAAACCACGGGTCATACATATAGGCAAACATAAGACATTGTGAAAGCCTTGAAGAACTCGAGTCTCATATTACACATTAAAATCTATTTATGTACACATTGACTATTCCAACCAACCATACATGAAAAAAATCAATTGATTTATTTCTGGGAAAGATTGATGAATTCAATATGTAAATGTATTTCCTTCCCAAAGTACATTATAAATGTACCATACCATTCAGACCATGATGTGATTTCCTGTTCAACAAATACAAACACATATGTACGTTCAATTGTATTTTGTCGGATATTAAGACCTACATACTTAATAGACTGTATTTCCTATCAATGACATAAAAAATAATACCTAAATATGTTAACCCTGTTGATGTTGCATTTCGTTCGATGCTTTGTATTTCTATGTTATATATTTATTTGGACATATTTTTTAGATACAATTCTCGCCAGAGCTGTTGACGGTTTTTAATAATATTATTATCAATACAATTGACATATATTTTTTGATAGTTAAACAATTTAATTCTGGAAAAGAAAATACATTTTAAATATTAAATAAAATAAAAATAGCATAAAAATAAGACAGTTACACTAAAAAACATCACTGAATATTATGTTTTAAAGTTACTTTCGTTATAAAATTATTATTTTTTTTTGACGTTATTTATTTAGAGTAGTTATATAAAAACTTTTATTTTATTAATATCATATAATAATAATTTAAAGTGGACATATTATTTCTTCTTCTTATTTTAAAGATTGTATCCCTTCTCTAATAATGTTTGTAGTATTAGTAGATTTAATGACATAAATATTGCTTTATACTGTAAAAAATGGTTTTTAGAATATATTTTACGCGTTCATTAATAAAGATTTATTTTAGTACGTATTTATCTAAGTCAATATATAAAGAACATATTTAAATATATATTCACTGAGTGAGGCTTAGGAGACGAACTAAGAGGAGTAATGATCTCCACAGCCTCGCACTGCGGTGCCTTATTGGATAAAGTACCGGACGACTTCCAATCATCGTGAAAATATACAGGGGAAGAAGTGCAATTCTTCAGTTCATGTAAGGAGGAAAATCCCTAAATATTTAAAGACTTTTAAAATACTCATATAAATTTTAAAAGTATGTTAAACGATAATAATAGTTCCTTTTTTTTGCTAGGTGACCTGTTTTAAAGAATTAATTTTAAACTAAAATGTTTATATAAATACCTTATTTATGCAACTTATCGAAATAAATAAAGTCAAAGAAAAAAATATATACATTAATTTATATTTTACGTAATAAGCGTTTCGTAGAATGAACACAGCATTTCTTCTTAACATGCATGTCTATTACGTGAAAGAAGGCACATTCAGAAAAATTCAACCTCCTTATGTAATATAAAATTTGGAAAATAATATGGATTTTTAGTTTGCATAATATGTAAATAAAATAAATATACAAAACTCAATGCAGATACATAATAAACAAAATAATTATGCAATACATATGTATTTTTTAGTAGTGGATGACTTCTGTCCTTCCAAGTAACAAACAGTATTGATTTTCCATGCACGATAGAACACTGTAAAATTTGTCAATTCCAAACTAATCAATATGATCGGGTTTTTATTTAAATGTTGCAGATCATACAGATGATAATTATACCATTTTATTATATAATACAATATTAACCAATCTATCAAACTTGTAAAGCAACATTTAATTGGATATAACGCAGAAAAGTATCAGGTCTACCTCAAAAAAAATGTTGTATATATTATTATATAAAGAACAAAACATTATTGGTTAAGGGTGCGTTCTATATACTAGTTATTTTTTATATTGATTGTGAGACAACAGTCGTTTGTCGGCATCACTTTTTTCATCAAATCTTTATTGACATGAAGTTATTGTGTATAAAAATACATAAATAGACATTGTAATCTTAAATTAAAACTTCATAAAAGATTAAAACAATTTTACATTCCTAACATCAAATAAAACTGAATAAACAACAATAAAACAAATAATAAGCATTAGTAAAATTTCAATTCTTTTTCATTATTTTTAAAAGATGCTTTGATTTTAATGAGAAGTACTTAATTTTATTCGCGGTCCAGGAGTTGTCCAGAAGTCACGGTATCCTTAGGGAAAGAGTTCCATATCTTGCCACCGCTGAGAGCATTATGGCTCTAAGTTCCTCGGATCTGATGCATTCGTTTGCAGTTAACCTTTTTGCGATCAGTGCTTTTGCATTTATGATAGTATTTATAATCGCTTTAAAAGTATCTCATCGTTTTTTTCCTTTATTATTGGCTTTCAAAATTTTATTGGGACACTTGTCCAGTCCCTTTACATTAATAAATAAAAAGGACTTTAAATTGTTTTATAAAAAGGTGCATTCTAAGAATATAATAAGTCGCTCCAGAATAATAAATCTTGATGGGAGTAGTTTCACCTGGATCATATATATATATATATATATATACAACAATACTACCAAGGAGCTTACGTTATATTACTTATAAAAGTGACAAAAAAGGGAAGGGATGGAGGGTGCTTAATCTTTGAAGTAGTTGGAATATCATAATTTTTGTATGGCTCTTATAAAAAGTTAAGGGTCCTCTGGATGATGGTGATAACTTATTTGTTAGAAAAAATACCACATACAAGGGATTATATAAATATTTGTGTATTTTTAAAAACCAAGGTGGCTTCTAAAGTCCTCGGGTTTTTATTAATTGAAATATTGCAAGTGTAACGGGGAACATACAAACTCACGATAGGATTTTTATATAATATAATTGAGTATGAACAATGTAGAAATCTAAACGTATAATTGTTACAACCGTAATCTGGAGTTCCTTCTCAAATATCAAAATAATTGCGATTATTAGACAAAGCCAAATGTAATTCTATAATGTAAATGTAATCATATCAATATTGATTCTGCAATTCCTTGGAACCAAATATACCAATAAGTATTAATTAATGTATTATCATACGTATGGAAAATGTTATCCAATGAATTTGAATAGCTTAATGCATCGCTGTGTGTGGACTACAACGATGACTATGAGAACAACCGTGGTTTAGAATCAATTAACCAAATATTCTACTATTTGAAGAATCCTCCTTCATTAATATTAAGTAAATTATATATTTTGTAATTAAAACAGTTTGACATAATTTTTATTAAAAAACATTAAATGCATTTCACCTTTCAAAAGACCTTTATTATATATAAATTAGTGCAAGGTTATTTTGAACTATAAACTTAAAAGTATACGTAAATACATTTGTACGTGTTCAATTGATATGTTCTTCAATTATTTGAGTGCTTTATTTTCTTGTATCATTTTAATATTTTGCAATCTTTCATAAAAACAGAAAAAATATAATCCATTTCTACTTATTTATTTATCGTGCAAATATGAAGTTAATTATTAAAACAAGTCAGTGAACATAAAAAAATTAAATAATTTTTTTATTTAGTATTCATTGAAATAATAGAATGGTTTTGCGGATAAGTCACATTTATTATTGAAAATTGTATGGACTTACAGATTCGAAGGCAGATTCATGTTAATTCATTTATTGTTATTGCTAATGTGCAATCTGGATCATATGAGTAATTGACTTTGGAGCTCTAATGCATCATTTTTAGGCTTGTGTATTCGTCAAGAGAAACATTAAAATATTATTTTATTATAATGGATCATTTTCTTCAACATGATAAACTTTATTTGCAATTCATTAAAAAAAGAAAAATGTGCCAAAACTGTGTACATAAATAAACTATGTCTGACAACTTCCTCCCTATTTGTGAGCAAATCTCAGGAGGATCCGAGGAAAAGAAGATGTGCCTTCTGCAATAATGGAATCGGGTCACTTATTCGCAGAATTTTTTAAATCATTAAATAAATCCTATTCATCATATGCCTTGTGTCAACTAAAATGTGCAATGGATGCATAGACTCTCCGTTTCTGGACCTCAAGTTCAAAAATATTAATAAAATTCATGCATGTCTATAAAGATATAATTATAAAAAACATGATTTTGTTTGTGGAAGAAAAAATTGAAATTCTAAAAATGTACTGATTTGGTTTTCGAGTATATAACTATTAAATTTATAGACAATTTAACTTTGAAATATTTACCAAGTTGAAACTTAATATAAGTTACTATGTAATTGCAAGGAGATGTACTCAATATTAAGATATTTAAAAATATAATTCTAACTTTAATATTAGAAAAAAATATTTTGAGTAATTCATGTTTCCATGTATAACAGTGCAATGGCATAACGAATCATTTCAATTTATTATTTTAGAATAACATTGGTGAACTAATACATATTTATTGCAAGTCCTGGCATATTTCTAATGAAAAAGAAATTTAAAAAATGCGAATATGTTGGCATAGTGTTTCTAGTTTTCTAAATTTGGTTTATTCATTTCAGACAAGCAATTACGTAAAAACATCCATAAACAAACATTATAATTCAAAAGTATTACTTGCTGAAAATCAACAATGCAGTGGCCCCTATAAAACTAATCATATCAATGAACAAGTAGATTCTAAGGTTATACAATTAAAATGCACTAAAAAAAGTATAATACGAAGTAACAAAACAAATAAGAATTGATCATTTTATAAATTTTTAATGTTCTTTATAAAGTTTTTGGCATGTGAATGAAAAATTTATTATGTTACAGCACCGTTGTATTTGGTTGATGGTGAGACTAGGGTTTTATTTCTGTGTAAGGTATTTGGTGTATTTTGTCGATCAGAGATTATGGATTGAAGGTATCAAATTCAATTGCCTTTGATTCCAGCAAGGATTGTTTTTTTCCTGCCGGCCAGACAAACAGAAGAAAGGATTGAATTATATATTTGGACCATTTTCTATTCAAGGAACGTTAATTTTATAAAAGGGTTAAGGATAAGGATGGCCTGAAAAACAATAAAAGCATACACTGTATCTTTGTATACTTTACCACAGTTTTTGTACGGTTAAAATAAAATTATATAATCCGCCCGTAAATCTGAAGCTAATCTTACTTTAAAAATATATTAATCAGCTTAGATATTTTGCAATCTCCTTGTAGTAAAATTATCATTTCTTAATGAAAAAGATAAATTTTGAAGGGCGTGAAAGCAAAAGTATCAGATATCAAGCAAGACTTCAATTATTATATATGAATGCAATAAGAAATAAGTAACTTAGGCGTGAAACGTAGCAGATTGGTATAAATCCTTTAAAATCCATGATAAACATAAAATAATAATAAAAATACCTAAAACAACTTGAAAAGTTCAAAACACTTTTTTAAATCCGTAATAAGTCACAACCTGCAATTCAGATACCCAAATTATCCATTAGTATATACACATAAGAAGAAATAATAAGTTGTTAATGACTTCAAACACGGATCCAAATCGTAGTATATCGATTCGATCAAGTCAATAAAAATATCTGGAGCAATATTTATATCACAAATATGTATTAAAAGGTGGTGTAAAGAGCAAGTAATATTCTGAAAACATGTCCAATAAATGACAAATTATCCATTATTTCACATTTTTTCATTATAAATATGCAAAATTATTCAGTTTTTGTGACCATTTGGTTTGACGATAACAATAAATATCATAGCCTTAAAATTAGTTACCAATTATAAAATATTATTTGTTAGGTTGACAAACATTGACCCTCTCCTCTCGAGAGGAGTCGATGAAATATGCGTTTTAATTTAAAGAGATCACAAAGGAAATGTCCCATATCCTTATGCTGCTAACTTCTGCATAAGGTTATATATCTTAACATTTTGTAAGCTTATACATGTTGCATATAATTCTTTATTTGTTTTAGATATATTATTTGTGTAAATAATCAGAAGTTAGATTTTTTGCAAACTCAAAAATAATTATATATATATATATATATATCGGAATAAACAAAGTGATTGGTAAAACTGCCAAGTTGCCTCATATTTCCTTTTTAATCGACAAGGATATACTACTATCAAAGGCGGTCATTTTTTTGTAACTTCATATTGTAAAATATAATATACCCTTATATTTTGTGTGTAGTATGGTTTATGGAGACCTTATACATACTCTGATTGCATGGATGATCGATCACAACAATAATGCAATAGCCCTACCATACACATTCAATTACATAATGTAAACAGAGAGAGTACATAAGGCAAAGCAGGAGAAGACGAAGAAAGGGCACTCTCTTTATTTTCGTGCTCTTGTAGCAACATGAAAACGTCTTATAAAATATATGAACAATCGCACACACATATTTTCTCATTCTTATTCTTAAGATATAAATTATATGCTCTTCAAGAAGAGAGAAAGAAACAAGCCAGTATTGGAGGGGGGGGGGGGGAACTATTCACAAGATCTTATCACATTATACCTTGATTGAGGTTGTTATTGTTGTTTTCTTACTAATTGAGACAAAGGGTTTCAAGTGAGGCTTCCAAGAAGGCTACTAGACTATTTAATCAGGGTATATTGAAAAAACATGTTATGGCCATATTGACAAATGAATACTTTTCGCGTCACGTCGCCTGCGGAAATAACAAAATTTATTGTGTTTTTCCGCCTACGTTTTCTAAGCCCTATTGCTACAATTTATTTTTGATTCATCAAAAAAAAAAAATATCTTTATATATAAACATATTACTGACGTTTCACTATCGATTAAAAATTGAAATAAACGTACTTCTTCTTATATACCATGGATTAGTGGTCAATGCGTAGGGGTGGAAAATAGATATATAGGGATTAAATTAAATCATACAGTTTAATTCGATGAGTTCTTTCTTGCTCCAGCGGTGAACATATGCAGTTTTAAATTTACTATTATTTTTTTAAATGTATATTCATTAATTTTTCCTTTTTTATTAATAATATTTTGGGATTTATCCTGAATTATCTATGGTCTGAACCAATACTGGCCAATAGTTCGATTTAATATTTCCTATTTCCCTATCCTGCTAGAAAACACGAAAACCTTCAAAACATGTAATAAAATATAATCAACCACATAGAAGGATTTTATCCTAGTTTTCACATTTTTCTTTAAATAATTTATTATAGGATTTATTCTGAATTCATTATTTTGTCTGGGGGGATAAATAGACTCGTTAAATTGTTTTGAAAATGAATTTAGTTTTGATTAAGCAAACATTTAAAAAAATTAGCTATTTCAATGATCCCTCTGTAGTATTTGTTGAAAAGCCTACATGATATATCCCGGATAGCTTTGCATATTAAATTAATTTAATTGATTTGTGAATATTAATTTGACAATAAATATTTAAGAAAATTGATACATAATCCAACTATTTCAACAATAACAACCAAAAAAATATATAAAATAATGTTTCTCCGGTCTGTAGATAAGCCTACACTTAATATTTTTTTCAATAATGACCCAGTATGTGGCAGTTAATGCAAATTATTCGAAGTGGTTCAAGACCTCCCTATTTTTTTGTCCTAATGAAGGTTAAACGTTTCTATATGTTGTTTAGCTCCTAGATTGGACCACCTCACCGGAACTTAATCCGGCATCAGCTTTGTATATATTGTTGAATGTGCGCCGATTTCCTCCGTTAGTGGATAACTCCCAATCAATAACCCTCCCAGATTCCGAATAATTAAGACAATGAGGTTGAAAATGGAAGTTTATTATTATGGAATTTTCAATAACTATGAGATACTATAACTCTCACTGTACAAGCTCTCAGCACACACTGAGTAAAATATGAAAACAAAAAGGGGGAACACAAAGTATCTATGTACATTAGGGGGTATTATAGAAACCTAATATTAAGATATCAAAATTTATCTCCCCGCGAAAGTTGCGTCATAAGAAACTAAATGATCGTAGAAAAATGGATTTTGTTTGACCCCCCTTACCCCCCCCCCCAAATTGCGTTCAAAGGTTTCGTGTATGAAGCAAAAACTTTTTGTTATTATTATTTTGAAAAAATAACTTTTACAAAGTTTAGCTATGATCAATTTATGACTTTGTTATTTGTGCAAATTTTCGTCAAATAATATTTAGTGCCAATAAATGAACAAAGTGATGACGCACCAACCATTTTTAAATAACGACTCCTAAGGATCTTTTATAATTTCAAGAAGGAAAAAAAAAAGAGGGTACTAATGTTGATGGTTTTAAGTAATTTTTTAAATACGTTTGCTTTTAACATCTTAATTTTCATACAGTATTCTCACATGGTTGAGAATCTAAATCTATGACGTTGATTATATCATAAACTTTTGCAGATAATGATATAATGACGAAAAAAATATTTTTAGAACTCCACCATGAATACATTGATCACGTATTACCAAAAAGTGGCATAGCGGAAGATCAAGCGAAATAACTACTTTCAGTAGTCGAAGAACATTAATGACTTGACACTTTGGTCACTGATGTGTGTTACAGATGCAACACCAATGTCAGAATATGATAAGGAGTAATAAAAAGACTCGAGTTATATCTTAAAAGACCACTTCAGTGGATTATTGTCTTCTACAATGAATGAGTTACCTTTTAAATAAGTTGTTAAACATTTAGATGGCGCACAAAAGGACCTCGGACTTATGAAGGTACCATAGGAAAATTAATTAATACAGACTTTACCAAAAATCAATAAAAAGTTTTTAAATACTTGTAGGAAAAGTAAAATACATAAATCAAAGTTTACTGTATTCTTTAAGCTGAGATAAAATATTTATACGTAATTCCATTAGAAATACAAACAGGAAAATTTTCGAATTAAGCTTTTGCTACAGGTCTCCGGAGTATTACATGAGGCAAAATGTCTTACCAAAGCCAACAGATTTTTAGATCCTATATTTCACAAAAAAGTCCATGTGAGTCTCACATAAAACTTGTAAAATCTATACTAAATTTTACGCTCCTATATGGTTTCAAACCAAGTTAAATCCTCTTAAGCAAACGTATTTAAAAATAACTTAAAAACATCACATGAGTACCCTCTTTTCTTTTTCCTTCTTGAAACTATAAAAGAACTCTAGTAGGAGCCGCTATTTCAAAAATGGTTGGTGCGTCAGCACTTTTGTTCATTTATTGGTACTAAATATTATTGACGAAAATTTGCAAAAAAATTACAAAGCCATAAATTGAAATAGCTAAACTTTGTAAAACTTATTCTTTTCAAAATAAGTAATAACAAAAAGTTTTGCTTCATAACGAAACCTTTGAACGCAATTTGGGGGGGGTAAGGGGGGGTTCAAACCAAAATCCATTTTTCTACGATCATTTAGTTTCTTATGACGCAACTTTCGCGGGGAGATAAATTTTGATATCTTAATATTAGGTTTCTATAATATCCCTAATGTACATGAGGTTAAGAAGGCTCCGGATTAGCCGGCTGCCGCAACAATGTTATTATTGAATGGGCACAAATACCTCTTCTTTTCTTCCTTTATTTCTTCATAAAGATGCTTGAAAAAAATATATTTCCCTTAAAATATAAAACAAACATTACATAATTAATTATTGAATATATTTCGAATATAAAGTTCAAAAGTTTTTAATACACTTTATTGGGCAATAATAATGAAATTGGAAAACGTTAAAAAATATAAATGATGGTTTTTTAATAAATTGTACTTGTAATAGAGTATATTTAATACCCTTCACTCCTCACTCAATCAATCCCACTCCAGTCGTAATTAAGTTGTTATTTCATAAAGATTTATAGTGGATGGTCCATATGAAATTCGGAGCAAACACTGGGAATGAGACAATTAACAAAATAATAATAATATTGATGAAGTAGATATTTACAAAATGAATGGGCTACCATGTTACAAAACATAATTATGACCAATTATAGGCCATAAAATAATATTTTAATTGATGCACAATGTTTGAAAAAAAAATGCATTGACTTTAACGTTATTTTTATATCCGTATAAACTTGAATATGAAATAAACATTTTGAGCCTTTTTATAATTATATATTTTTAACATTATGTTGGAAGTATTTTTATATGTAGACAATATGCATTAAATGATAAATTAATTAGTTTATTCAACCGTGCTCTATATGCATTGTTTATATTTGAAAAAGAGAAAAATATAGTATGTGCAGATGAGCATTATTAGTTTAAATTTTTATTAAGTGACTCAACACTATTCTATTCACATAATCCCTATCATTCATCAAATAAAAACTTTATAATATTTCACAAAGTATTCAATTATATCTTGAGAAACACATTTAGATAAATTTAAATATGGAATATTTATATGTCTGCAGTATTCATTTTAATTAATTATTTTGGGAAAGTTGAAAGCCTTGCAAATTTATTTGAGTTTTATGTATGTTCAGATTGAGTGCAAAAAATATATCTAAAGTACACAAACACACATGTAAATATAATCAATACAATTTGGTTGTGTCAACAATGGAATGAAGATTCCCATCTGCAAGTAGAAAGTAACAAAAAATCCAATCAAAAGTGACAAACATTTATACATGAAAAATCACAACTACACAATTTATATTCTTCTTATCCATGAACAAATATTTATGAGTAAAAAGATATGTGGAACATTCATTCTTTATCTCGACCATAGATTGGAAGATAGCAAATAAGAGGTTTTTTACCATTTGATTTAATCGAATTTGTATATTATGTTATGTTCCTAGGCTTGACAAAATAAACAAATATGAATAATCGGTTATAGATAATTGTATGTACATCATAGATATATCTATATAAATAAAAACATGGAGTTTTTTATTAGTGGTGGAAAATCCAGGAAAATTATACACTACATGTTTTTAATTTCCCAATTATTTTTGGGATTTCTTAAAATTGTCATGTCAAATATTGATCAAATTTTCTATGGATGACTCTGAGATGATAAGGACTATTTTGAATATTACCAGACAATTCACTTTCATCATTTGATTCACACAAATAATATTTTTTCAACAACTTGATAAAAACGAATATAGATTATGAAGAAAAAAAGGTTTGGGGTTTTAATAAGTATATTTGAGTGACGGAGATTTCTGGGAAAATATAATAAATAAAAATCACATTAGTTTATTTGCTCCTTTGTACATCCTATGCACAAATTTATATATCAAAAAATTATAAGAACAAGTTTGAAGTAACAAGGAAATATTAGGTCAAGGTAAAAAATTCTCGAAAACTCCTGCCGAGCTTGGTGGCATCCTCTAGTGTTATATGAACTAAGTGCAAAGATAAAATGGGAAATTGTTTAATAAAAAAAATATTTACATGAAAGAGTTCTCTGAAATACATACACATATGGCTTTGTTAAAAGGGTAAAGCTTCGGAAGGAGGAAAAACTCCAGAGGGACAACTTTCTCAAGGGGTATCTAGCAGCCAAGAACCCATTTGTTTTCAAAAATATAATGTATTTAGTTATCTGTAGGTTTTTTGCAGAAGCTATAAATATGTTCAATGCCGTTATATATTTATTAAATAAAAGATATGTAACATGTACGAAATGGTGTTCCTCTAATAATACATTAAATCTATTTCAGTAATCGAAACATTACTAGTTCCGCTAGAAAGTATTTACCTAGAAAGAATGCTTCAGGTATTGATGTTTAACTGTCCTAAGTCTAACTTTTCGCAAACAATGCATGTAACTCAAATGGTTTTTTTTTTAAGAGACTTTATTGATTTAGAGATATTACATATAAAAATATATATAAATAAACATTTTAGTGTTAAATTAAATCTCTAATCTAAAATCTAGCTGCACTGTATACAAAAATTAATAATTAAAAAACGTTTAGGAAACAATATTGTAATCAAACATAAAAATATAATAAACAAAGGTGCAAATAATAAATAAAATGCTAAAGATTGAATATATTTTTGTTTGTCTTTTAAACAAATTTCTGTATTGCCTCATAATCCGTTGCAGAAATTGGAGATGTCCAGCGGAATCAAATGGTATTCTTTTTTTGTACACAGGTACAACTTTATTTTACCATCCATGTATTTATAATACTTATAAAATCATTTGGGAGGGGCACCCTGTTACATCTGAATTTATAAATATAAAACTCCATTTAAGTTGTTAAAAAATCAATTTTTCTTGATGTGGGCCAACATAAACGAAGACTAATTCTGTAAGAGGTAATATCAGATTAAAATTCTCATAAAACAATTTACCAAAATGTCCAGTATTCTGACATCTGTCCGCATTCTATTAAAAAGTGCTCATGTTCCCCTTGCACGCCAAAAAAGAAGCAAAACCTCTTCTGTGTTTCTCCCATGAGTGGCACCCAAATACAAAGTGTTGGTCATTTTTTGTACTTTAACCAAGAGAGACAATTGTTTCATAAATTGGGCAATAAATGTTTTAAAGGTATTATAACTCAGCAGATTTTGTGAGACACATAAAATGTGAAGTTGTTAAAAAGGGTTCGCACTTGGAAGGTAATTGCCAAAACTTCTTGAGGAAAAAAGTAGTATACAGAAATTAGAAAATACGTATAAGGCTATACAAAAACAAATAAAAGTCCGGGGCGGACGGTTTTATAATGGAATTTTATAAAGCTTTTAATGACATTTTGTCCCCATTACTGGAGGAAGTTTTGAAGAAGCGCATTCGGTTGGTTTTTGAAGACAGTATTTCTTGGGAAAACTGATATTGATCCCCAAACGAGGGAGAGATTCTAGGTTTGTTGAAAATCAGAGACCTCAACGATGCTCAAAACCTCATATAAGATACATAGTGTTATTCTTGCGAATACTTAGAAAGCATTTACCCAATTTATACATCCTTCTCAAAAAGGATTGTTCCAACGAGAGTGATGAAAGAAATATAAACGACACTATTTATTATGCAAATACGAAAAAACGTGTTTATGGCAATAATGGGGGTAGATTTTAAGAAAAGCATTTTTATAGTATGTCACATCAATTACTTTTAAAGATTTTAAAAGGTAGCGGGATTGGAGAAGGTTTTATAAGAATCGGTAGTAGTAAGTCTTTGTAATACGACTACTTCTTCAACAGTGAAGAAACATTTTACAAGTGAATAGAGGTGTCGACAAGGCAACCCTATTTCACCAAATTATTTATAATGTGCCTAATGCCGTATAGAGAACATATGCACAAATCCAAAATAAAAGGTATAAAGGTAGGAGAGTTGAACCTAAAGTAGAAGTCTTTGCAGACGATATAAACAATACTCTACTGTGGTAGTCAGGAGGAATTCAGATTCTTTTAAGGAGGAACTTTGGAACTATTGGAATATTTAAAACACGATTGGGTCTTGAAAAAATTTAAAAAAGACTAATTTAATGGCAAATTTTAAAGTAAAGCTCAACTAATGGAATACAGGGAAAAAATATTTTAAGGATTCTTGGAACATACATAACTTGACATAACTTTAGATAACAAAGATATTCATTACATTCACCACAAGCGTAAAGTTTATTATAAATTCCCTAACCATTTCATTAATCTTTATAGGTTATTACTATGGTTCCGTTTTTTCATAAATTGATCGTATTTTCTTCTTCTCCACCCTACATCGTTTATATTTTTTAAGCCTGCCAAAACAATACTTGTTCTTTGGGTACTAAGTGAACCGGGTCGAATTAAATGTTCTTTTGTAAAATTATGATTAACTTCCTGTAATTTCTCATCTGGGTATTCCTCCTCCTTCATTTCCCTCCTTGCCTCCAATTCCCTTATTCTTAATTTCTTTTTTCGCTCAATTGACCCTAATTTTATATACTCCCTTCTCGAACAATCCAAACCCAACTTTAAAGCATGAGATGGTGATTTATTTACCTTTTCGGAGTTTTAACGTAATTTCCACAATAAGTTTTTTCACATTTGATTCAGTTGATTTATCTTCCAATAAAGATGAATTCAGTTTCCATTTCTTTTTTTAATGAGTCCTGGGAAAGGTTATGGGTTATAGCTATTGCACAATGGTCTGACATGGATGTATGGATATTCTGATAATCAGATATGAGTGCAAAGATTTCTTCAGACACAAAAAAATAATCTAAGCTAGAGCTTTTAATAATGTCACCTTATTTTTTACATAGGATGTGTGT
>CP045891.1:26499056-26555556 GCA_013387185.1 Caligus rogercresseyi
CCCTGAGGATGACCTTAAGTCATTATGAAGGGGTAAATCTATCGGGGGCGTACCGGACTCTTTTGGGTCGTTGATGGGTTGAAGGTGTGACCGCTGGAGCGTTGTCTTCGAGGGTCATCTCCCGGCTCTGCTGTACTTCACTGTTCTTGATAACCCTCAGGAAGCGACGATTCCTCGTTAGAGTTCGGCCTGACGGAAATAGTAGGAGGTATTCCCGGTTACGCTTTTTTCCTTGCACTGTGGCCGTACGATCCCAGGTTTTATTCGTTGGGTCCTGAACCCAGACCTTGGAATTTATGGGGATGGGGTTGAGCGGCCGTGAGGTTTTGTCATATTGAGCACTCGCGTATTGGTGCTGCTTTGCGATGCTTAAATCATGTTCGTCAAGACGCTTCTGCCAATTTTTGTCAAAGGTGAGATTGTGGGAAGGGAGTCTGGAGCGCATTGGTCTTCCAAAGACGAGTTGGGCCGGGGAGAGCGTGCCGTGACGAGTTGGAGTGTTGCGAATTTCCAGTAATCCTTCCTGGAAGGCCTCAGATTCAGGGCTCCCGGTCTTTAGGAGTAGAGATTTTAAGGATTTAACAGCGGACTCCGCTAGTCCGTTTGACTGGGGAAAATGTGGGGATGATATTCTCTGAGTGATACCCCAGCGCTTAAGGAAGTCCTGCGTCTCTGCGGCAGTAAATTGGGGGCCTCCATCTGAGAAGATTCTCAGAGGCCTGCCGAAGATAGAGATGTGTTGGAGGAGGCTGTTAATAAGCGACTTGGCGGTGGGTGCATTTGAAAATCTGTGGAGGGTGAGGAAGTTTGAGTATCTGTCCACCAATGCCATGTAGTGTTTTCCTCCTGCTTCGAAGAAGTCCGTCGCAATCTCCTGAAATATCTCCGTGGGCCGGGGTCTGATTCGAGCGGCTCTTTGGGGAGACTTGGTCTACGAAACTGGCATTCCTCGCACGCTTCCGTGATATTGCGTATATCCGCCGATATTCCCGGCCAGAATACTATCTGGCGTGGCGCTTTTTCAAAGTTTTTCAGAGCTGGAGGCTTTGAGGTGCAGAGTGCAGCCCTGAAGGATTTGGGCCCGCTGCGCTGCCGGAAGACGATCCTATCACCAAAGAGGATTAAGTTTTCTTCAATGGTGAGATGGGGGAGAATTTTGGCGTATGGCTTGAGCTTTGGGTCGAGATGTCGCATGTCAGGTCCTTCCAGGATAGTTTGAATGAGTAACTGAGACAGTGAGTCTCTCTGAGTGTCCTCTGCGACTTCTTGAAGGATGGGATCGCGTGCAATATGGTTGCGAGTTGTTTGACCACATTCGACTTGGGAGGGATCAAAATTGTTGAGAGTATCCACGAGGTTGCTTTTATTGTATTGATGGATCCGAACATGTCCTCAGTCATGTTTTTATCTTCTTGGGTTGGATCGTCCACGGGTGAGCGGGAGAGTGCATCTGCCATCCGATTGTCTTTACCCTTTTTCCAAACTGTGATGAAGTTGTAGGGTGTTAGGTGGCTCTTCAGTCTTTGGATCCTCGTGTTCTCTATGGAGTCTAGCGTTTTTTTGTTGAGGATCGTGAGGAGAGGCTGATGGTCCGTAACGAGCGTAAATTCGGACAGGCCAAAAAAGATAAATATGACACTTGCGGAGCGCCATACTGCGGCGAGTAGTTCCAGCTCGACTATGGCATAGCGTTCCTCTGCTTCAGTGATGAAGCGACTCCCGCACTCGATGAGCTTCCAGGTACCTTGCTCGTCCTCCTGAAGTAGTATGTATCCGAGTCCGTTGAGTCTACTGGCGTCTGTTTGGACCATTGTTTTCCGCTTGGGATTGAACGTTGTAAGAATGGGAGGTGAAACAAGGCTATCTTTGACTTCTTGAAAGGCTTTGGAGTGATCATTTGTCCATAAAAACGGATTTTTGGAGCTGAGTAGTGGGCGGAGGGGTACGAATCTTGCTGAGATTGCATCCGAAAATCCTGCCATTGTTCACTAAGCCTAGGAAGCTACGGAGCTCTGATATGTTCTTCGGGATTGGAAATTGAGAAATGGCTTTGACTTTTTGTGGGTCAGCTTGGATGCCATGTTTGGTAACTCTAAAGCCGGCAAATTTGACTTCTGGTTGGGCATAATGAAATTTAGTAGGGTTTAGGGTGATCCCACTTTTCTGCAGCGGTCAAGGATTTTTTCACGTTTTGTTCGTGATGTTGTAGGGAGTTGTCGTGTAGTATGATGTCGTCAACCACTTTCTCCATGTTTTCATGTCCGCGAGGGCTTCATCTCCTCGCCGATTGTATTCATCTCCCGCACACGACAGGCCCATGGTGGCGCGGAGATGTTTGTAGCGACCCCACGGTGTGATGAAGGTAGTGATGTCTTGGCTGTCACGATGAAGAGGGACTTGGTGATATCCGGAAGTGGCGTCGAACGTCGTGAAGATTGAGGCATTTGGAGGAATGTTTGCTATCGCGTTCTTTGGGGAGGTGATGGGGTGCTCTGGCCTACGGACATGTTCATTGAGCTTACGTAGGTCCACAGTGAGCCTAAGTTTGTCCCCTTTTTGTACTACTGACATGGGGTGAACCCATTCAGTGGGCTTGGAAACTTTCTGAATGATTCCTCGGGACTCCAAATCATCGAGCATTTTCTTCACCCGCTCACGAAGAGGTAAAGGGATAGGTCGGGGACCTCTGACCTTAAAAGGTGTTGCGTTGGGCTTGAGGTGGATGACCATGGGGGGTCCATCCATTACTTTTAGATGCTTTTCTCCCTCAAAAACATCAGAGTATTCTTTGAGTAGGGACTCCTTTGTGACATGTGTGGGACTGATATAGGGAGAGACGTTCCCTGTTCCGGACGTGAGGGCGATCTGATATGATCTAGTTAAACGCGGAGAGGTTGTGGTGGGCGGGGACTCGAAAGAGTCTCTGTTGACGTAGAGGACTGAGTTGATTTGAGGGTCCCTGATTTGTGGTATTGGGTTGGGGAAGTCTACATGGATGATTTTAAGTGCAATACATGTTTCCAGACTTAAGAGTGTTCCCTGATATTCATCGGAAATCTGGAATGTGACCGGAGTCATGAAGTCATTGTACTTAATCTGGACTTTCATCTCGCCAATGATGTTGATGCTGAGGCTGTTGGCGGCTGTGAGCTGACCTTCTGGCTTTATGCATTTGTTGACGTCGATTCCAAGAAGTTGAGCGTTGTACACACTAATAAGGTTGGCTGATGCACCACTGTCCGGGAGGACATGCTTAAGGTAGCCTAACGAAGTGCCGGTCATGGAGAAGAATTGAGCTGTAATAGCTCTAAGCTCGCAAAACTTGGACTCCTCCGAACACGACGACAACTTGTTGATATCGGGTACGTAGACGGAAGAGACTCTACTACTTCTGCACATGACGGCGTAGTGGCCTTTCTTGTTGCAAGCCGTACACGTTCGGCCTTTTGCAGGGCACGCTCGCTCGCCCGATGTGTGGGTCTTGCCGCAGTTTCCGCATGTCTTGCTGGCCCTGTTCTGCGATGGGAAACGTGTGTGCGGCGGGTTGGAACCGGCTTGTGGATCGGGCTCTAGGTCTGACTTGTGGAGGGTGCTGGACTTGCTGGATCTCAGCGTTGGTGAGCTTAGAAGAGGATTTGTTGGCAGACTCTTTGGCTCTACAAATAGCGATTGCTCGATCCAGTGTGGGGAAGGTGGTTTCTTCTTCGAGGGCGACCCTTGTGTCGTGATCACGGATACCGACGACGATCTGCCGGACGATTTGTGCGTCCCGGCAATGGTTGCAAATTTCCGCTTCTTCAGCCATATCTTTAAGACAAAACCAATACTTGTCGAAAGACTCCCCTTGTTGTTGTTTCCTTTTGATGAAGTTGACTTCAGCCACAACCTTACTATTCTTCTCTCGGAAATAGTCATGAAGACTAGTGAGAAGGCCACTGACGGTGATGTCCGGTGACTCGAAATCTATTTTATAGGAGTATTCCAGGATACGCTTACCGTGTGCTCCAAGAGCACTGAGGAACGACCATATTTGCTGTTCGTGGGGGAACGAGGCAAAATTTTGTGCTCTGGAAGTAGAGTTCCAATTTTCCCGCCAGTGACGGAATTGTCGAAAGTCCGCCGTGTCGGGGAGCCGTTCCATATCCGCTAATCGGAAGGTCTTGTTGATTGAGCTGTCCATCCTCTGCGCGGGGACCCTGGGGATTGGGAAGCTCTCTGTTGGCTGTGTGGCGGGGGGAGGTGCGGAAGTGCCAAATATACCCGATGTAGATTGTGATGGAAGTGTCAGAGGTGACGTTGTTGAAGGGTGGGCTACCGTTACCACTTGAGGGAAGGTCGGTGTAAGTCCTGGGGCCATAGAGGACGGCGAAGAAGGGGGAGAAGACGTGAGACCTATAGAAAATCCCGGCGCCGTTGAGGGGTGAGTTGACGCATTTGTCTCTACAGAGGGGTCCTTTAGGAGTAAGGACCTCATCTGTGCTAGGATATTCTCCGTTTGAGCAGCCATTTGGGCCTGGACTTCTGCTTTGAGGTCGGCTCGCACGTTTTGGAGATCCTCCATTGTGACCTCAGGAGTATTTGAGTCATCCCGAGACTCGGGTGGGCCGTAGACCTGGTGTGCATCAGAGCGGTCTCTGACTGACGGGCGTCTTCTTCTTTTGGGGACTATTCTTACCCATGATGTGTGTTATCGCTGTGGATGCGATCTGCTCCGGGGAGTGGATAAAGGTATCTTACGAGCTTCAGATCCGTGAAGGAGGGTTCTTCTTGGAGAGAGTGACGACGAGATTCTCGTCCAAGGTCTTAAGACTGCGTCGTGAGGAGCAGGGTCTTAAGGACTACCGACTGCGCCATGTGGGGGTTTCACGGATGCCGAATAACTCATAGAACATTATATAGATAAGAATACTTTATTTCAAACTTAAGAAGAGCGCGAGAGCGAGAGAGAGATAGAGAGAGATAGATAGAGAGAGAGATAGAGATAGAGAGAGGGGCTACGTGACGTCAATGGTGAAGGACGTTAGTTATGGACGTCATCGTATAGGAGGTATCCTGACTCATCCCCTAAAACAATTTTTGCTTGGAAAACCAGTACACTTCGGTTGCAAGATCTGTTGTGCATTTACTAAATTTGGAGAGCTCATTTATTGTCTTCCCTATGGGGAAAAATACCAAGATTACACCAGAGGACTTGGACAGGGTCCAGATGTAGTCGTTGAAATGGTAGAGCACTTGATCTAAAAGAATGCCATAAGATTGTTTGTGATCATTTATTTACTTCTCTTGACCTTATGGATTATTTGGGATCTAAACGCCTTGGAATAGTTGGAACAAGGAGGCAAACAAAGATCAACAAACTGAATCCACCTAGACAAAAATCAATGAACAAGGCGAACAAAGGTTTTATGAAATCTGTATATATTGACAACGATTTGTGCGTTACAGCTTGGAAGATTCAGGGCCAGTTTTCATCGGGTCAAACTTTTTGGATTCGGAGCCAATTGGATATATGAACAAATACAATAAAGAACAACGGAAGGAGATACTCACAGCATGCCCTAATTCATCTATCGTTTATAGTGAAAATATGGGTGGAATTGACTTGCTGGATAACTCAGTCTCAAATTATATAATTGCTTTGCGGAGTAAAAAATTGTATTGGGCATTATACAACTGGTTTCTGAATGTCCAAATGGTGCATGCCTGGCGCCTCTATAGACGAGTTGGAAAGCTAAAAAATGATAAACGTCAAGCTTCAATGTCACAAGTATGTTTCATTGATTCAATTGCACATGGATATAAAGCCCCAAGATTCAATACATCTCAAGACCACGAGACAAAAAATGCTTACGGTATGACGGATGGGGACACATCATAATTCACGTCCCTGAAACCAATCAGTATGTCAAAGATTGTAAGGAAACGGAAAAAAGCAAAAGAGATCCTTGTTTCGGTGCAAAAGATGTGATGTGGTCTTCACCCACAATGCTTTTCGACTCACATACAAAAAGTAAATGAAAAAAAAAATATTTTACATAAGTATTTGCGTAAATTATCAAGCAAATGATTTTTAAGAATTGTATATCAATCAAAATATTTATTTTGATATGTTTAGTTTCTAAATAAAAGCAAAAAAGAGACAGAAAACATTTTCTTAGTTCTTCTATCACGTACTTTAAAGTATGTGGCCATTGCTAAGATCTGAGGGGCGGTAGAGAAAAAAAAAAATTCATTATTATCCATATGTATATTAAAAGGGATAACATATCAAATTTCAGCAAAAAATAATAGTTTTAAATGGGTCATGGAAATAATAGGTTATTTAAACAGAGACACTGAACAAATATTTTAGATTAAAGATATATATATATATATAGACACTGAACAAATATTATAGATTTCAATAATATAGACATATGTAGTATATATATATAGATATATATATATATATATCTATATATATATATATATTATATAATATATTATATATATATATATAACCGACAAATAAAAAATACTTTAAAAACAACACATCTGTTTATAAATACTAAGATAATGTTTTATTTATTTTTAATGTCCTACCAACATTACTTACTTATTTGTCTATGTTAAATAAAGTATAGAATCTTATGCTCACCTTTCACCCAACTCGTGAAGACACCAATTATCCCTCAATAACGCATAAATTACTCGATCTAATACCATGTCCTTCGTCTTGCAAATGACACACACTGACAATGGGGCAATATACTACTAATATATATCATCAGAATTAATGGATTGTTTCCCTAAATGTTGGTGGGGTAATATTAGGGAGAGTCTTCATTGTGTATGTACACCCTTCCGACCGCAAATCATTTGTTTTACTCTCATAGAAAAACATAAATTAGGTTGGTATGAGATGATAAAAAGAGTTTTATTATTTTTCATCAAATATAATAAATTCCTACAATTAATTAGCTTGAGTATCGTAATTGTAACGTTTTGTGTATGATGATGTTGAGATACTAACCATATGACATAATTGTAAACAATGATATAATAAAAGTTGTAAAGAGCCTTACGAATAAGAAACGGAAATAAGAAAGACATGGTTTTTCGTTTGAATTGTACTCTCTTTTTCGGACACTTTTTTTCGGTTCGAAATCTTATCGGATTGAAGTGGGCCCTGCGACCCACTGGATTAGGAAGGCCTTTTTGGAGACGATTATTTGTTATGGAGCCAGTGTACATATGGGCACCACTAATTATTGAAAAAAATATGGAACAAAGTTTCGGAGAATCAATAAACTTACATGCCTAGTAATGAATAGGGCTATGCTACTCCTACAAAAGCTATGGAAGTCATACTTAATATATAACCCCTCCATTTAAGTATAAAAACACAAGCATTAATGTCTAGATTGAGAACCAAGGACTATGTCCCGATAAACTGGTTAGCACATTCACAAGCTAAAGGTGGAGGAAGCATCCTTCAAAAGGAATTAAATATAATTTTTAAACAGTTGTTTATTGTTTGCCCAATTTTTTTACCGTTAAGGAGAGGACTGCTGTGGATCCTACCTACCTTAATGTATCTACAGATGGATCAAAATGAGAATGGAGTGGGCTAAGGATGTGCATTTCCCTAGGGATTACAGTATTGATGAAGTATACGAAAATCTTAGTTGGTTCAACACAGTTTTCCAAGCTGAGTTGGAAGGAATCTTTTAAGCAGTACGGGCCCTAAACAAGCTATAAAAATACCATATCTTCCCAGTGGTCATCCATATGGAAAGTATGGCAGCCATCAAAGCGCTATCAAAAAAGAGAGGATCGTTTACTCAACAGCAGGAAAATATTTTAGAAGAAATTAACAAATCGAATAGGGCTACATCTATTTCATGAACTGGTATCCAATTTGTGGAAGTGTTGGCTAAGATGGGATGTAATATAAATTTCTATCTTGCTTAGAAGTACTACAATTAACGGTCAAATAAAAATTAAAAAATAGTTGGCTCACAATGGCTCAAAGAATGGCCAGGCGATTCTAGCTGTTGACAGATAAAGTATTTTCTTCCGGAACTAATGGATGGAAATTGTATACACTAGAACCTAATTTTTTTTTCTTGTTATCTCCTAAAGTTGTATTTCAAGACTTGAAGTAATTTGATGTTTTTATTTTGTTCATTGTTTCTTATGAAACCTTTGATACTTACATACAATTTATATACAATTAATGAGAATATACGAGGGCTGGTCAATAAGTCTGTGACATTTTATATGAAACAAAGTTTTTTTGACAAAAGCTTATTTTATATTTCAACATAGTCTCCTTAGAGCTCTATACACTTCGTCCAGTGTTTCTCCAAATTTGTTATCCCTTCCAACAAATAAGATTTCTCGAGGTCCTCAAAATATGTATTTGTTTGTGAGATGATTTCATTGTTGGAATAAAATCTCTTTCCGGCAAGCCATTTTTTAAGGTTCGGAAAACAAGAAATAGTCACTCGGGGCTAAATCTGGAGAATACGGCGGATGAGGGAGCAATTCATAGCGTATTTCGTAAAATTTCGCCATGGAAACAACACATGTATGGACTCTTGCATTGTCTTGATTGTGAGCAAACGCGCACCCATCTTGCGGATAGCTTTTTCATAGCCAAGTGATCTTTCAAAATCGAAACCACTGACCCATGTGATATGCCTATGGCTTCCACAATCTCCCGCACTTTCAATCTCCGATCGGCCAACACCATTTAATGAATTTTTTTAATTGTTTCTGGTGTAGCGACTTCAACTGGGCGTCCAGAGCGTTCGGCATAGATGGTGCTTGTACGACCACAACGAAATTCTGTAAACCACTTTTTTACCATTGATATCGATGGTGCAGAGTCTCCATAGTATTATCGAGTTTAGCCTTTGTTTCAGCGATGGTTTTTTCCCGCAAAAAATAATGCTTGATGAGTACACAAAATTCACTTTTCTCCATTTTCTACACAATTCACGAAGTTGTTTGTCTGTAAAGACTGTCAAACACAAACTAAAAGACCCAGCGTGTTCAAATTTTAACAGAAGTCAGCTGATAGATGCTTGTTGACAGGAGCAGTGTTGAAAACCAAATTATATGGACGGAAATACAAAAAGTCACGGACTTATTGACCATCCCTCGTAGCTAGCCTTTGGAGTGTATGCATTACGGGTTGCTGGATACATTTCAGTTTCCATGTCCCTAAGAGGTTACTAATGGCATATACTCCTGGGGTAAGAGAAGAATATATATATATATATATATACAAAAGATTCCCCTAAACCATTTACAAAATTCAAAGTATTTATAAAAACCCAATGTTTATACATGTATATTGATGATTTAAAGTTCTATAAAAATCAATCACTCATTTCTTTAATATTAAAAATTAGTTTTCACAAAACTTTCAAACTTTGTGTTTGATATTGCTGATGGATCATTTTCCCCCCTTGTGTCTCAAAATTACAAAGCTTTTTTTATTTGATATGTATTATAAATGTGTTCTTAGATTAGAATAGTTGAGAAAAAAATGGGTTTTATTTTGTTTTATTTTGTTGTTATGTAAGAGACAATAAAATGAGCAAAGGAGTCTTTGTCTCTATATTGTCTTCTTTAAAAAATCATAATCAATTAGTATTCATCATATAAAATATCATATCTACGTATAAACATTTTCAAACCAATTCTTCATTAGTAGTATTAGCAAATTGGCCAAAATTTACGGGGAGGATTGTTTTAATTGCTCGAAAACTTCTTATATCTTTGTAAATATCAGGCTTACTATCTCTTTGATAAGGTCCGTTTGGATAAAACAAAAGTGTTATAACTATTCAATCCAAATTACAAAACTTCTATCATTGTATCCAAAACGCTCTATATATTAGTCTTCCTATTAATTATTGCAAAAGAAAAAAGGTATTCTACAAATACTGTCTATTGGTTATTGAACGGTATTTAAACCTGTAAGAAGAAAAGTTCAGACGACTTTCCTCTTTTTATGAAAATGTTATATTCAATCAATATATATTTTTGATGATTAAATTCAGAAACAGAGCGTTTGTATTGGGCATGTAACCGATAAATTATCATTTATTACACAAAGTTAAAGAAGCAGTCTTTTAATCCCTTTTGTCTCCCTTTAAATTATATCTTTCAGTACTCTTTAACATTTACATTTGAAACCACACCGATAAATTCTACTCACTTCTTTATTGAAGTGAATGTAACAAACGTCAGTATTTTGTTAGTCTGTGCAGACTCCTCACATTTCATCTCTTACCATCATCAGTTTGAAGGAAAGTTCAATCGATTATCCTCCAAGAGTCTCAAAGCATCTTTGGGAGACCTCATTTTTCCATAAGATTCTAAACATATAATATTGACTCTAGATTATAAGTTATCATACAAAAACTGAATACTTTTAACTATATAGAACAAAACTTTATTAAAGTAATCAAACAAATAGAAATACACATGGAATAACGAAGAATAAAAAAATTGTTATTTTTTTTACTTTTATATTATATTTGACAAAATTACTAGCATGGAAAAAATCTAAGAAATCTTTTATTTTTGACGAAACAGCACACAAGAGAGTTGAGCTCTTTGGAATGAGACGTAAAGCATTTAATAGCATACGCACATTTGAATTATAAAGAAAGAACAGGTAACTAACTATTATGCTTGACATTTCAGCAACTTTTTCAATCAAGTATATGTGCCATGAACTACCATGGATTTGATATAAATAAATAAAAAATATGAAAGAAAGACATAGCATAAGTAATTTTAAAATAGTCATTCTCATAAGTCATCCTAGAAACTATAAAAAGTTTATGCTCCTGAATAATTGCAGCTCATTAAAGAATTAATGTATACATGAACTTTTAGACTAAATAATTACTATATGATTCTTTGAAACTTGCAGAAAATCCTAATTATTCAAGGTTAAATATATCATGGAAGAAGTAGGCATACCAGAATATATATATATATGTATATATATATACATATAATATGTATATATATATATACAGGTGGTTCACTTAAATTGAGACTCACATATTACAAACTACAATCTTGTATTAAATTTTACACAAATATTTTAAAACAAAATCATAGCACAATGTGTAATTTACAAAATGTATTTCATAAATTTCCATACATCCTCCTTTGGACTTCACTACAGCTTTGAACCTCCTAACGGTGGAGGCAACACAGGCAGGAATCTCTTCCTCAGACAAAGATTTTCACGGTCACGCCACCCACAACAGTCAGAATGACCGGGTTTTATCTAGAAAAAAGGAAGACATCCCCATGCAGCTGAGGACTCTCTTCAGAGAGCAAAAGCCATCCTCAGTCATGGTCTGGGCGGGAGTGACGTCGGAAGGAAGAAGGGCCAATTATCTTTGTCGAGGAGGGCGTGAAGATCGACCAGGCGGTATACCTGCATCTTCTTTCAGAGGAGGTTGTCCCATTGGTACAAAGAGAGCATCCTACGGCTCTTTTACTGTTCCAACAAAATGGAGCTCCATCCCATACCAGCAAATTGGTTCAAAGCTTCTGCACTGATATGTTTGCAGACTTTTGGTCCAAAGACTTGTGGCCTCCCTCCTCCCCAGATCTGAACCCAATGGACTTTGGAATATAGTCCATTCTGGAGACTAGGGTGTGTAGCAAGTCCTGGCCATCGGTGGAGATTCTAAAGAAGAAGCTGATGCAGGCCTGGGCCTCTTTGTCTGAGGAAGAGATTCCTGCCTGTGTTGCCTCCACCGTGAGGAGGTTCAAAGCTGTAGTGAAGACCAAAGAATGATATGTGAAAATTTAATAAATACATTTTGTAAATACACATTGTGCTATCATTTTTGTTTAAAAAATTATTTGTGTAAATTTAATACAAGATTGTAGTTTGTAATATGTGAGTCTCAATTTAAGTGAATCACCCTGATGTATATATACATGGAATTGATGGAAAATTAGTTAAACGCCTTACAGAAGAAATCGCTCCCTTCATTCTTCAGATAGGAGAATCCATCGATTTAAAAGACAAGCTTCCCAAATCACTCATAAGAGGGAGAATTGTCCTGATAAAAAAAGGAATGGCACGGACTTCAATCACTGGAAACCGATTATTGTGAACAATCTTACAGATATATATATATATATATATATTACATATATATATATTTATATATATATATATATTCAAATCTATATTTCCATGAAGTGATTGAGTATTAAAAACATAAATATACATTTAAATTTCAAGTTGCATGAAGATGCACCTTGTGCCTTAACGTCTTGTAAGAATACCAAGACAGGCTTTATTTAACATCCGATTCATCAATCCATGTTTATATCTTCTTTCTAAACCGCTTTAGTATTAAGAGAAATGATTAATGTAATATGAAATCTTTTATTATGTGATAAGAGTTTTGTAGTGTTGATTTCTAGAGCAATTTTAAAATCATTTGTAAAAACTTTAGCAATACATCAAATTAAATCAAAAAATTATTTCTGTACGAGGTTTATTAAAATTGAAACGGTTGGAATGACAGTCGCTTCAAAAAAAAAAAAAAAAATCTCAAAAATTAAATAACAGAAAAATAAATCGGCAAATGGCTAAATTATATTCCACATTCTTAATCTAATTGGTCCAATTCTTTTATATAATTCAAATATTGCCCTTAAAAAAGTAAAAGTCTGTGTTAATATTTCTTCCGAAGGTGCACTATATATATATATTATACTTCTATTGTTGCATGAAATATATAAGGTAATATGTCTTGTCAATATACAACTGCTCCTATTAGCCATTATCTATTATGGCATTTCACCATTTCTTCGATATTTGTTATTTATATATATATACATAAATGCATTATGGAAATTATTTATATAATTGATATATCGTGATTTTAGAGTAACAAGGTCAAGCATTTTCTGAATGAAATCAAAATTACATTAACCACTTTTATTAACTAAAGGTAACTTAAAAAATATAAACAGTTCATTTCATCAAATGTCAAAAAGTTAATTATTGAACAACACCAAATATATTATTTCTTTATTTTGTTTTTTCACCTTGTAGGCAAAAAGACCGGGTACAAAATTAACTTTTATAGTAGAGGACGTGTTTCTCGTAGTAAGGGAGACATGAAGATAAATTAATTCCATTCATGCATAAAATTAGTTTGTAACTATTTGAGTAATAATATTACAAAGGCTTTGATTTCTAGGAAATAAAGATAGGGGTTAAAGCACTCGATACGAGTATTCCCTTTTATATACATAAAACAATTAGAACTTTTTATATTGATTAAAAGTAACATTTAAAATAAATTTGTATTCTTCGAAAATTCATTGTTTTACGTAACTTTTTCTTCTATGTATAAATACGACAAATGAAGAGTTCATTTATTTGTATATTAACCTGTCCCGTTTTCAGGTCAATCGCTCCGATTTTTTGCTCCAAGCACTTTTCTGCTGCGCAGTGATGAAAAAATGAGATTGAGAAAGTTTCAGCCTTCAAAGGCCATTTTTGTGACTGCACAAGCCACTCAAAGTTTCAAAAAGGCCGTTTTTGGGGTCAAAAATGGCAATTTTCAAGTGACTTGTGCTGTCTGAGTTTTAGTGATATCGAGTTAATTTCTTTTCCTAAGGGTTGCTTGAAGTCTCATCTTTCAATAAATTTTTTGGAGCAATCAAGCAAATAAATATTCTATTGTTTTTGGCCCGTTCAGTAGGCCTCTTTTGGCCCAAAATAGGCCTTTTTAGTTTTTTGCTAATATTTGCCCTAAAAGTTATCTTAGCAATTTGTTATTTAATGGCAAAATAATTGCCTTGTTATAATGCACGTTTTGTGCAATTTCATAATGATCAAGAGGATATAGACGTTTTGATAGAAAATATTGTGTTTATTGTTATGAAATATTGTTCATTTGCAGAAATAAATCGCTATTTATACTTTACAATATTATTATTTCCTTATGGAATAAGTTTTTTTATTATATTTTACTAACTTTATATTGGTTTTAAGATGTATGCTAATGTATAGCATGATTGAAATTTTTAAAAGTATTACTAACTATCTGGTGAGGCCTTGATTATTAGCATAACAAAGATATATCTTGATTATATATATATATATATATATATATATATATATATCTATATATATATATTATATATATATAATATATATATATATATATATAATTAAAATACTTATAACAAAACCGATTTCCTTGTCCTTCTATTTCTTCAGAATATTCTTTATATCAATACACTTTCTTAAATCAAAATTAAAATAATCACAAAGGCGTTTTATGATCGTAGATAGAATATACATATACATTACTTGATATGCCTTCATGACTAATATATTAGTATATTTTGTGTTGCTTTCCTTAAATTAAACACTTTCAGCGGCATTAAAGAAGAATAACGATGTGATTAAACATATCCACATATAAATCCAGGATTTTGCTAAGGAGTAAGCTTATAGGATCATTTATAGACTTAAGTGTATTGTAGGAAATACTGAACATATCACTCAAGAGCCTTCTTTTATTGAATCTGATTCATTTTATGTTTCTGCATTAAGCTCTTTATTCGACATTACGATGCATACATACACAATGAGCACAAGTATAAACTCGTTGCATTAAAAAACTCTATAAGGTGGAATTATGTTATCTAATTATCCAATATATTAATCTCCCAGTATCATTAGATAACTTTTTAAATTAGAGTCCATTCATGGGAGATTCTTTGATACATATTAAAATAAATCTTATTAGGAAGTTTATTCCTAATATTCAAGTGTTTTCATATTAAACAAAAAATATTTTGCGCTAAAAAAATCACTTACTACTCTACTAATAAAATAAATAAATAAACGACTCACATTAATGTAACTTATATGCTTTTATTGTTAAAACAAGCGTGACTAATTCTTGCCTCGTTCTTTTAATTGTTTATAATCTTATTATCTTTTCTGTTTAGATGTTTTTGGATTATAATATAAAGGATGCTTTGAAGTAAGTTCAGGCAAAAACTCACTGATAAGTATAAATTTTCAGTTTAGTAACTCCCATTATCATTGTCTAATATGATAAAGCAAAATGAATATTTTTTCCCTTGAGAGAGATGGATTACATCGTTTAATTTAGAATGATTGACGGTACTGGGCCTATATGATGTTTAAACTAGAGTTCACCAAGAAACTTTCAATGAAATTCTCTCTCTCTCTCTCTCTCTCTCTCTCTCTCTCTCTCTCTCTATATATATATATATATATATATATATATATATATATATATATATTAGTGTGATTCTTATTTCACGTTTTTCGGATTTGAGATCGGGCTCCCCTAGGATTTAATTTTAGTACATATATATCATCTTGTGAAAGTTTGAACGAAATAGAATAGTGGGTAATGTCTGGTCAACGGGCCCAAAGTTATTTAGTAAGCTTATGTATTATTTTTTTCGCCATTCGATCTCCTCTAATATCCTTAAATCAGAGCCCGACTCTCAAATCCGGAACTGTGAAATAAGAATCACCCTACTATTATATATATATATATATATATATATATATATATATATATATATATCTATATATATATATATATTATATATATATATATATATATATACAAACATACATTCATACATACCGAGTATTTGAATATAAACTAGCTATAGTTAGTATTCCAAACAAGTTGAAGTTATTAATTGCAAGTATTTTATTATGATGAATGAGGCTTTAGTAATTACGACGTCATATTTGCATTTGATGAAGCTGAAAGAAAGTCATATTCACTGATATTCTTGGCTCTAATTACAAATGTTCACAACGACGTGCAAGATACGCTTCGATTATTCGTAAAAGCGTTTAAATATTCTGGGGATTCTGCTTATAAAGCGTAAAAGAAAATCCAATTATGAGCATAATGGTACTTCTAATTTGCACACACAATCGATACGTAGATTAATATTCATATTAAAACTTTTAATTGGGCTCTGAGATCTACCATTCAATTCTAAGCACGTATAGAGACACGAGAAACTTTAGCCTCGTAGAGTACTATGCATATATAGAAAACTTTTCTCATAGTCAATTAAAGTTTTTCTCTAAGATATAAAAACAAATAAAAGTTGAGCGTAAGCGATAAAACGACATTTTAAAGAGTTTATAAATAAGTTTATCCTTTGAGGCATTCAGTAGTGCTTCTGATATCCTGGAAACTTTGGAATGTAAACTTAAGTTATATTTAGAGAAAAAATAAACTTTTTGTCATATATGCAACTATATTTTCGCTTCCAAATACGTAATAGGAAATTGTTATTTGAAGGAGGATAAATAACGTTTAAATGGAAATTCATTTTCTCTGAGCCGCTTAAAAATATATTTACATAATAAATGAAATATATTTGCATGTATTTCAGTCATAGTTTTTTTATAAATAGTTTTATTCATCATTATAGAGTGCATCAAGGGAAGCTAAAGAAAAAGGATCTCCAACTGATATTTTGATCGCCAAAGATATTTAAACTGAATATACAAACGACTGAATCAAAGCAGGGAGTAAAATACTTGACTCAACAACGAAGAGAAAGAAGAAGTTATTTCGTCAGCTGTCAAAGCCTCAAAACAAACTCTTGAGGAATAAAACAGGTAGAATGACAAAAGTAATACCTATTGTGAAAAATGTCCTTGTGTACACTCAAATTTGATTGGTTAAAAAAAATCAAAAGGAAAAAAAATGTTAGTACACTTGCAGCAGAATCTAGACGGCTCCTACTTAGTATCATAATAAACGTCGACTTATCAACTCACTTCCTCTTATCTTTAACCTTCTCATGCCGAAGAAAAAGTGTATTTATTCTTGGATCTCTACTAATGCAGCACTGATATGTGGAAGGGAACATTAATGGTGGGCTGGTATCTTTTTTTTTTACAAATCTTTATTTCAATGAAGTGATTATATTAAAATACATAATATACATTGTAGTCTAAATTAAAATTTCAAAAAAAAGATTAATACAGTTATACTAATATAAATCAAATAATAATGTAACATATAATGCACAACAATAAAATAAATAACTTAACATAGAATGCACAACAATAAAATAAATATTAAAAAATAGATTATTAATATTTTTGAAAAGACTCTTTGACTTTGATGGTAAATATTTTATTTATTTCGCGGCGACACTCCAAAAGTCTTCCACAACTGATGGTATCCGTAGCGAAAGTCCTCCATATCTTACCGCTGCTGAGACCATTATGGCTCTGAGTTCCTCGGATCGGATGTATTTTTTGGTGGTCAACCTCTTTTTTGCAATAAGAGCCTTAGCATATCTTGCTGGCTATGATGATATACATGCCTGTCTTGTCCTTTATTGAAAATTAGTTTGCTTAATCATGTTCGGATTTGAACATCGTCCGTAGAGTGCTTTCGTAGAGTTTGTTAATGTTTATATCCGAAAAGAAAACAGGGAACCCGATGCTTTTACTGTATTTACGGGCGTGCTTCTTTTCACAAGGTTTTTCTCCACCATATTAGTAATACCTACACACTTGAAGGAAATTTGCGCTTACGAGCATTAGCTTCTCCCTTTTTGGATGATGGTAGTACTAAGGAAACGGCTTAAGTCTCCTAAAAGATACAGAAAAACTTTTAAAAAAACGAACAAATTTATTTTATAGTAAAATTATACCCCCCCCCCCCCCCCCCTCCCCAATTAAAATCATTTTTATCCTTCATAATCAAACCATTGTATTCGCCCAAAGATCAAACCTTTTTATTCTGACCACCTTATTCCCTTTTAATTTAGAATTATTTTTATATACCAATGTTAACTCTGTCCTTGCTGAACAGAAAAGGGAAAGGTTGTAAAATATCTTTTATCGTTCGACCCTGGCATTTTATCAATTCATGAAACCCGCCTGAGAAAAGTGAAATAAATAATCCCAAAAATGTTCAATTTTTCTGGTTCCTGCAGTAAATAAACTAGCAAATTATCCCTCTAAAAGAAATTGTTGATTTGTAACAAAAATTACAAATTATAATTGGAGAAGCTGAATTAAGATTGAGGCTTTTGCAGATGATGTGACGGTAATGTACACTGGTAGCGAAGAAAGAAATCGGCTCATCCTCTATAAAACATAAAAAAATTAACATTTGAAGAAAATTCAGGTTTGCATATAAATCTAATATATCAAATATCATGTCTAATTTAAATATCAATTTTATTTTGAAAGGTAGTCAAGTGTCTAAATCTATAAACATAGGATATTTTATTACAAAAAATGACGAGGTTAGGAAGGACAATATAGATTAGGTTCTGACTCGTGGAAAGAGGTATCAAAAAATATATTATTTTTATTATTTATATAAGATATTATCGGTGAGAATGCCCCATGGATCCTGAGAAACGTCGAGGATCCATTAGTTGCGGGGATCCGCGTAGGATCTGCTGCCGCGTGACTCGAACCTTTCTTTTGGAGTTGAGGGATAGAGCCTCCTCCTCCTCCACGCTAACGAAAAGTCCGGTCGGACTTGTGGAAGCCGGGAGTGTCGAAAGTAATGTTCCGCAGGCGTGTTCCATAGGTCCCTCAGAGAACGACTGAGGGAGTCGGGGTCACCATGTAATCGAATGAGAAGGATCCTTGAGAATGGGATATACACACTTTATTATAATAGGAGAAAAACAACAATGACAAATCAATGTCAGCTTAGCAGCTGCCTGGTCAAATAAACATCATAAAAATAGTGATGCACTGAAGCGCTACATATATATAGGTATATATATTAATAATCATAATATTATGTGAATAAAGTTTTACATCATAAAAAAAAAAGATTCTACTACTTTCTGAAATATTTCCGCACTAATCCATGTATGGAACACGCTCACTTTACCATTTTGAACACATATTTTAATTTTAACACCTGTGTCAGAAGCTTTATTCTTAAAAGTAAAAAATTGAGCGAAAGTTTTTTAGTCTCCTGTGAGAAGGAGTAGGAATATTACATGGAAGCAAATAAATTGTCCTAAGTTTTTTGAAGACTGGGTTTACTCCCCTTTTAAGATTTTTTGGAATGTCCTGGTTTTAAGTTGTTGAAGCGACTTTTAATAGCCAATCTATATGGAGTCAACTATTTCATCTTAAATACATTGAAAAGTTCCAAAAGCCCTTAGATTAAGTTCGGGGCGAGGGTCTATTTAAAGTTTTAGATGTAGTTTCGGCTATAGGCCCATTCTGGAGTGAAAATAAATACGTGTATGAAGAAATTATCAAAAATGTCCTTAAAACGATAGCATGACAAGAACCTGTTAAAGATAACAAAGAATTTGTTTAAAGAGAGATATGTCTATCATTAGGAAGATCAATTTCTCGGTGAAGTTCTTAATACAGACATTTTTTTACCCAAATGAAATTATAGACAAAAAATAATTTATATAAAATAAATTTAAAAAGACTAATAGGACCAAGAGACGATATAAAAAATACAATCCAATCAAATAAATTTTTTTAGAAATACCTTTGTAATTAAATTTGCTTTTATCAATATTTTAACCAGATTGAAAGAAAGAAGCAATATTTTAGATTAAAAGCTTCACCATGTCAGATAATAAAGGTTTTAAACTCCCTTCAGCTTGATGTCTCATTATACTTCTAAAAGTACATCACTGTTACCATCACTCTGTCCCTGGGAAGTATATTTAGAAGAACTAATGATGAAAGAGTTTGCTTTTTTAAGGACTCCTTGGAGACTTTGAATCATTTTTTATAATAGTGTCCCTTGGTTGATGATGTTTTAAACAAATTAATATTGTCTTTTTTAACAATTTGCAATTAATTTTCACTTCAAAGGAATTGGTTATTTGGACAAGAATCAGAGGAAGTAAACTTTAATACAACTAAAGTTCAGTATATTTTATACCAATGCAGGAGTATGAAAGCCCCTCCGCCCCAAGATTTCGGCCCTATAATAGATAATGTTTTGTTGTATTTATGCCGTTTGAAGAATAATTTTTTGATGTGAATTGTTTTTGAAGGTCTTGAATTAAGAGTACCAAGTATACGAGAAAAAAATGCTTTGTGTGTCATGTGAGATTCGCTAAATTCAAATGTGATCGACTGAAGTCAGGATCCACACTTTTAGGTGGTGGCACAGGTGCTGTCGATCATCATCAGAGCTTATGAATGTATAGTTAACTCTTCTGTTGGTACGAAAAATGGTAGCTCATTTTGATGGAGCACTGGGCGTCCGGTCGAGGGAATGTCAGGATACTACATACTCTGAAGCTTCTTTTTCGTCAAACCTTCATCGATTGTAGATGATAGAATGGATGGAAGGCTCTCCTTAGACCATTAAAATAGTTAATGGTATAGACTTTCTCTTATTGCTCAGCCACTGTATAAGATTAATTTCACAGATATTACAACAATATGTGGAGCTCAGCTTTTGTCTTCAATCTTGCTTTCTAACCCATCGTGGTGTTGCTTTGATTTTCACAAATGCAGCGTCACCATATGCTGGACTTGTATCATGCTTACATAAACAAAATTTCCATACGCCATGCCATGGAGAAGACTACGGCTCAAGGCAATTCTTATGGGGGTGCAGTTTATCTTAAAATGTGATTCAATAAACTAATTTAAACATTATATTCTTGTTCGGTGGCCTTGATTGGATACAAATCAGCTCAATGGGGCCCTGAAGCATTTTAACATTATCCAGTATTATTAATTAATATATAAAGAAAGAAAAAGTATGTATATTTTATTTATAATCTTTGATGATGACGGGATCATCACTCTGACGGTACGACCTTGCCAAAACAGAAAATTATGTACATTCATGAGTTTGCTTGGTCATAGAAAATGAATATGAACTTATCACTCCACAGGTGTAGAAAATAAGGAAAGTGTAACACTCTTTTCTTCAAAAATACCTATAACGGACATACATATGAGCTTGTACGATTTTATGCAACGTATGACTACTATTTCAGCATAATCGGGGACTCTCAACACATTACAATGAATGATTAATACATATTTAAATATTTTCACCAGCTTGTTTAAAGCTATACATGTATTGATCAGCAGTTAAATCATTCTTTTTTTTTCAAAGAATGAATTCCAGGAAAACCATTGGAAGTTGTTGTTGTTTTTTCACATACTTCCCTTTCGCAGAATAAGTTTTCAATTTTGAAAGTCTGTCGAACATCATACATATTTAACGGCTTGTGTGTGTTTGAGGGGGAGGAGCGTTTATGGATTGTTAAAAAACAAGAAATAGAAGAAGAACTGGTCATGCTCAGGTAAATTTATGTTTACTTCTTCAGAGACTTTTAATGAATTCTTAAGAACAATAAAGATAAGAGGAAAAGGCATTAAGCAGAATGCAGCAGTAGTACCTATATGAAAAGAAGAGAAATATATTGTGCAAAGTTTGTGGAGAAATTTTGTTTTTCTCTCTATAATATCAATATAGTTCTATGCAACTCTCTTATCAACATATATAGACGTTTCATGCTACTCTTTAAGTACATACTTAGTTTGACCATAAAATGCATTCATTAAAACTTTTTTGTACTATAAATGAGTTATTATTTAAGAAAGAGATATTTTATCGAAATATTATTTGTTTATCAGTTGGATTCAAAAATGGTAGTTGAGAATAATTATTAGATACTAAATATTTATCCGCTTTCATTCTTTTTAATGCATATATGGCTTGATAGAATTGCATCCGAGAGGATATTCATAAGCATTAAAGCTTTAAAATTAGTCTATCGAATCTATTCATACATTTTTTTAAATACTTATCTAAATATTATTTTTGCTTACTATATAAAAACTTTTTCCTTTGGTCCTTTAAATCTGTGGAATTGAAATTGAGCTTTAATACCAATCGAAAATAGTAAGATATAATGTCGTATATGAAACACATTTTCAAGTCTACATGACTAAAATCTCTTTTAATATAAGGATACTAGAATATAATAAAACAGACTTCAATCTGTAGCTTTGTAAAATATTCTGAGAGGGATCAGGTATGAAAGGAGCTGATATTTTTTGCTTGTAATGGGTGGCTCGCAATCGAAAAAATACGAAGCCTTACTCAACATAAACGTTCTGTGTAGTTTAATAATTGGCATGAGGACGCTTTAAAATTACAAGGTTCTTTGATCAAAAATATTCGGTAAAGAAGATTAACTTTCTTTGAGTTTTAATTTAGTGTCCCAATAATATATTTGATCTCTAAAAAAGTGCGATGCGGCGACTAAAGGAGCAATATGCGATAAATGATACGTACGTATATTACGGTACATTCTTACTTAGAAATAAAATATATTGATAAATTTTAATTGACACGAGACCCAACTAAGTTTTCAAATATATATATCCAAATTCTTATAGATATAAGTAAGCAATATTTATCATCAAACATTTTACATACAAAGATTGTACTTTGTTTTTACTTGATATATTGTACAATCATACAAAATTAAATTTACAAAAAATATATTCCTTCAGTTGGTACTTAATTTTTGTAAGCATAATTTATTTCATACAAGTAATTATGCATTGTTGTTTAAAATAAAAAATATAATAATGAACAATCACTTAAAAGAATGCATATCTTTTCAGAATTAACATAGAACGCAAAAATAAATTAGATACTTTTTTTGCCTATTTTTATTGAAACCCGAAAAAAAAGGTCTCTACTGTTATTTTAGAAATAGAGTAGCAACTTAGGTAAATCTACCTGCCTTTTTAATTAATATGTTGTCCCTTTTTTGTTTATGTGTTTTTTAGTTTTTTCTCTTTTGTTATAAAAATCTTAAGTTGTTTCGCTAAAATTTACTTTAAATAATTCACGATGATATATCATAAATACTTACAAAATATTCTATAAAGTTTTTATTATGAATAATGTTTTAAAAATATTTCAGTATATTTATTATGTTTTGTATACAATAGTACCCTACTTCCATATATAACATTAAAAGATGCCAAATTATTCGTAGGACTTGTTCACTATATCCTTCTCCTTTATTTTATTTTTAATAGGCTCTTGTTTGCAAGGCAAAGAAACATATATATTAATAGTGCGTCATTTTTTGCACGTCCGTTTTTAAATATTACATAGGAGAAGGAATAATTAATCTTTTGGGGTGAGTAATGAAATAACTTGTTGCCCCATTTAAATATACTTTTTTCCTTTTAAAAAAGAACTGTTCTTTATTACATTGAAGAACAAATTGATCAATTCTTCAAGAAAAATAGATAATTTACATTATCGATTTTCAATATTATCCACATATACATATTTTTGTCATTCATGGAATACTTTGTGAATCTCATATGATTTTTTATCGTATACCTTCTTATAAATATATAGAGAATTTCTGATGCGAAAAGGATCTATGCATTATACTTTTACCTTGAATTCACATTTTCCAACTAAATGGAAAGACGCATTGGAATACATTGATTTTAATATCACCAAACTTTTGAGATCCGTTGTAAACTTGAGACATAAAAACTCTTTTGTAGAGTATCTAATTCAATAAGCTGTGGTTATAGGTATGCCTTTCGAAAAAAGTAGAGTACAGTCAAACTGTCTATGGGAGCAGTTCAAGGGTGTCCAATATTTACAATTCCCAAAAATGCATATAATTGATCACCAATGCAAATGATTAAATATCGAAATGTAACAATATATATATATACATTAACTGTATACACTTTTATAATGCTTGATATTCGTTAGAAATAACAACAAACTTAGACATAACAAAAGCCTGTTTAATAGGTTTGATGAAATATTTTTATCATTATATCTTGTAAAAATTGTTAAAAATTTGGAACGACCTTAATAACATTTTACTTTATTGTATCAACAAAGGCATGCAACAACGAATTAGATCTATTGGTTCCTTTTGTTTTAATTGACCGATATATTTATTAGTGTCATACAATTTAGAGGTTTGTTGAACACCATATGGGACACTAACTTTATTAAGCATAAATGTGCAATTAAATCTTACCGTTGAGGAAAAATATTAAGTGTCCTTAAACACTTCCATACAACACCCAGATGTAAATATGAGGAAATATATCTTATCACCTAAGTAAGGTATTTATATAATATATAATAATGAATAATTATTATAATTGAACCAAATTTCTCATACAACATTAAATTTAAATGCCATTGATCGAAGCCTTTGAAAAAAAGCTTTTCTTACCGTTTGACATTCTTAGCTTGGTGGTTTTGCTCACACCTTTTAAGAGCATTGAATAAAATAATGTCAAATTCAATCATGCCAACAATATTATTATTATCTCTCCTTATCTTCCAACCAATCAATCAAAGCTGGTATCCTTAACACTTAAAGCAAAAAAATAATTTATCCAATACAGTTGCAAAAAATTAATATATATATTTGATAGACCTATTATTTAGAGCAAGAGAATGTTGTGCACTATGATTAATTGGTTTCTTCACCTTAAGCATTTAAAGATTGTATTTATTTGTATAATGAATTGTTATTTATCGAAATATAAACATCTTATTATATATCACTTCCCAAAAATAAGGGCAATGCTTTCTTCACTAATAGAAATTGCTGAAACTGCACATTCCAGAAATATCAGGACATATGATGTAAAAATCATAGCTCTAAATCTGAGCATGGCTTAATGGGCGTTATTTTATAGACTATTTTAAAGGGATCTAAGAGTTAAAATTGAATACTAGTTTTGTGCAAGGTAGATAAAAATAGTTGACACTTTTGTGAATATTGGAGATGTGAAGCTGATGATTCTGTAAAACTCAGCGACAAAAACAAAGGCATCATGGAGCAACATCTTGCCAAAAATGAAATAGATGAGAACACAAAAAGTTTTCTAAAATATTCGACATTTTTAGCACATATTATATTACGTTATTACAGAGAAGTTCTTGCCGTATAACGGAGAATAGTTTTCATTCCTAAATCAATGCGGATCCTAGACATAAAAAAATGTAATCCCTAACTATGCAAAACTCAAGTTTAATTTATTTACATATGTTTTAGCCAACAGATAAAAGTCACTTTGAAATCATTTTACTTCCTCACCAGTATGGTTTTATTAAAGATAAGTTAATGGATAGTATACCTTTCATATTAAAGATGTTTTTAGAGTCAAAGCAAAATGTATCACTTACTCTATAAAGGCTTTGATACTTTATCTCATATGTTTATCATTCAAACATTGTATAAAAAAGTTTTCGACTATTTCAGCATTAGAATGATCAGTCCTTCTATTACCAAATCTGGAACAATTGTTTAGTAAAGAGCTTAGAAAGATATTGTCTCAAAAGTAATTCATCTTTTAAGAGTTACACTTTACGATGAAGAAATGTCCCGCGAGATTAAGTATATACAATTGATTTTCCTCAACTGAGATAAAAAGATAAACCAATCGATAAAGTACTTCATTATCCTCTACAATACAGAGGTCTTTCTGTTGTAGATTTTTAAAAACATACTGGGTTAGAAATCTGTGGAAAGAAAAAGAACCACTGAGTCATTATCTCTCACAAATTTCTTGAGAAAAATATACGCAAAAAACATATTTCTAACTGAGGGAAGTGTTGCAGAGATTATCAAAGTTTTATTAATGATTGAAGAAAATCATAAAAGGAGGCATCAACACTATTGAGTCATATGAAAATAGCCTTAGATGAGAGCTTCCTACAAGAGGCTCCATAGATTTAAAGGAATAAATACAACTGAAGTTGAATTTGCTACCGAAACGGCAGATTTTCTAAAAAAATGGTTTTCAAGCCATTCCAGTCTATTCTTGGCTAGTACGAGTCTGTAGACAGACCTGCAGTACCAATCAGAATGCGTCCTCAAACTGCAGATTTTAAATAGCCAACAATGGAACCTTTCATTAACTATTTAAAAGATGTTCTATAATTGTATCAGTAAATAAAACTATAAATGTTATGACAAGTGATATTTTCTTGTCATCAGAGAACTGGTTTGAATAATGTGTTCTCTCTGGTACACTCGAAGTGCGAGATTTTTTATGGAAGACAGAGGTAATTGTTCTTTTTGACGCAAGGAGAATTAGTCCAGTGACCACTTTTTATTTGACTGCACATATCTTGGTCTTTATATAAATCCGTTCCCGATCTTTTAAGTGATTTCATTTCAATCAACCTAAGAGAAGAGCTCCTACAGCACGATGAAAGTCCGGAATGCTCAACACGTGGGGATCTCTGTGTCCACATGACACTCAAGAAGTACTCCAACGTTATTCTCTCCTACTGCTACACCTCTCACGAGATCATCATCAACGAGCAGGTCCCCTGCACCGCCCACAAATCCGACATGGTCTACAGCAGTAGTTTCGACGCCTCGCCATTCAAAGCTAAACGTTCATCATTGGATTATATTAATATTCATATAAAAAATGTCATTTTATGTGCCTATGATTGTATTTGTTTTAAATGTTCTTTTAAATGTGTTTCTGAGTCCCTATGAATCTGGGAAAAAATCTACTTAAGAGAGGGGATTTTATATCAATTTTTGTTGGACTCAATGAACACTTTATTAATTATATTATTAGAAAAATATAGCATCTATTATATGCAAAGAGAAGTACATCATGCAACGATATTTCGGGGATTTTATCAATGGTTAAACCATTCGCACCAGATGATAATATTTATTTCAACTGTTCAATTGTATATGACTATGTACCAAGTTATCAAATTATATGAATTACAGAAGAAAAAATACCTAAAACTTCATTTAAGTTTGGCAAAATCCAAAATCTTTGTCAAAAACTATATCAATCGTCAAATATTCCATAGTGACAAATCCATTGTTATCGCAAATTTTTATATGCCAAGAACAAAGTGAACGTGGTGTGTCTGTAGCATATATATATATATATATATATATATATATATATATATATATCATATATCATAATAAAATATATTTAATAAACATTTACTATGTACCTTAAAAGCCACGAGTGAAGCAATGCTTTGTAGCTAAATGCCAACTGCCATTTCATTATTTCCTCTCCTTTTCATACCGAAAAACACCTTTCTTTGCATATCAATATAAAATTATTTTTAGAGCAGACCCAATATATATATCAAGGCGAACTTGCTCACAAAAAAAACCTTGCGTATTAAATCGTTCTTCTAACTATTTGAATATACTGCCAAAATGCTTCATGTAAGCTCATTCAAGTCACAGAGCCTCTCATAAAAACTTCTGTCTCATGGGTATACTTCGTCATTTTTAGCAGACGCAATTACTTTTATTATTTTTATATGGCTCTGTGGTATTTCACACACACACACACACAATCAACTATAATTATAAAGCATACTGAATACCTGCGTAAATTAGAGAATGAACATAAGCGAGCATGAAGGATTTTTCATTTACCTATGTAGGAGCGGGGAAATTATTGGTGTGCTGGATGTCCATAGTCAACTTATATAGAATTAATCCCCAACCCAGTGTTTCAAAAAATGCATCAAGTACATAATAATGCACAATAATGTCCTTATAAATTAAAAGGTCATTTATGCTAATACACAAAGCCACAATATAAACAAATGAGACTACAGCCGAAGCAGAATTTATGTATAAACTACTTGAGGCATCTAGGCCACCGTCCTATATAATTTCTGGATACTCAACAGAGTAGATTTAAAATGTAATGTTCATATAAGCTTTATTTTACACAAAACTTCACATAAGCTTTGTTTTCTTTTTTATACTTTTACAGTAGTCTTTATCACAAAATATCGATGACACAAATTATTAATATAAGTTTTTATGACCAAAAAATTATTGGCTTATTTTTTTAGTTGTGTTTGATGGTATAGAATCATTTCAAAATGGCGGCAGCCCTGAGTAAATAACGTAAGAAATGCAGTCAAGGGAATGAAAATAGAGAAATCAAACAAACCAATCCCTTCCGTGTCCCTCCCCATTTTCTACTTCCCTACCCTAAGTATTTAAACTTTGATTGCTCAATGTGTAAAAAGGATTTCTTCTTTGCAAGCATATTTGTGTATCACTGTAAAAATATTCCTAAATGCATATAAGATGACTTCCTATTGTTGCTTTGACGATTTTTTTATTACCTTTATTGAATCCATTGAGCATAGAGTTATTATTGTTATGCTTAATAAAAAGACACTGCATCTATAATAAAAGGGAACAAATATTATCCCTGCTCGTCACCATCCCTAAAAGACAATGATGAGAGAATAGGAGTCCGTAGAAGATAAGATAAATAGAAGGAAGACACTGAGATACTGATTTTATCTAAAAAAAGTAAAATAGACTTAAAGCTTTATCTATATACATTTTTATAACTAAAAGTAAAATATTAAAAACAGGGAGGATGAATATATAAGTTAATACAATGCATATGTTGGGGATCTAGGCCAATAGCTACGAATCATATGTTCATAAAAATATGTTGGTATATTAATTGATCTACCGAAATGATGAACAATTAAAAAGCCCGTTTTGAGTTGCTTTTTGGGGTCTTTTGAGTTATAAACTTTTGGAAAAATAAGTCTTATTTTGTAAAAACTACAATATATTTTGGTGTACTATTTTATTTAATGTTTAAAATAGGAAAAACATATTGTCTTGATGTAAATACTTTATTCTAAGATTAATGTTGTTTTTAATAGAGTTCATAGCATACATATGAGTAACACTTGATTAGCATGTACACGTCTGACGAGGGCATTTTTGTGGCTCATAGTTTCACTGTACAGCGAATTTTCTTTTTGACCGCAGGAGTTTTGTTGCGTGTGTTTTTGAAGGAGTGTTGGATAGTTTTTAATTTATTAAATTTCAAGGCCAAACAAGATCACCCGATTGCTCAGAGCGCGGAGAAATACAAATCAAATCCATCTTTAGTATTGAAATGAAACTATTTACATTTATTAGCTATTTATATATTTTTTCTACAATAAATTAACACTCGCTTCAGATTATTAGGTCTGAATAGATCCCAATTTACGACTCTCCAAAGCTCTTTGTATATGTAAATATACACCCATACCTAATCTGATCTCATAGTATTTATGGGTGTGTAAAATAAATTGCAAAAAACGAAATCAAGATAACGTAAGAAACTTAATCCTTTTTTGCATTTTAAGTGAAGCCATTTACACATTGTATGTATTTTTCTTTCTCTTTTCGGGTGATAATAGAGAGACGTCTTTTTCTTTTTTTTTTGCTTCTCATTCCTAAAAATGCAATTAAGAGCTATTTTCGGAGGCTCAGAATTAAGAATCCTAAAACACGTGAAGAATAATGAAAGTATTCAAATGAGTTATTTGAGATTGTGTCCGATATTCACCATACAATTTCGACTATATACTACAGCATATTATAAAAGTACTATAAATTTTATGAACTGTCTTCCTGCTACAAAGATACAGGCTAAAACTGATATAAATTTCAATAAGACTTTTACTCATTATTTGTTCCAAAAAATAGTTTCAATATAAGTGTGATATACATAGAGCGTAGTATTTATTTCAACTAGAATATTAATAGTGCTTTTTGAAACACAGGTCACACTTAATATTGCATATATAGTTATGGTGTCATTTTAAATCATTGTAAGAGGTCGTCATAAATAATTACATTGAAAAATATAATTTAAATGTCCATTTTTTATCAAATGTCGTATTAAGCTGAGTCTCCTATTATCTCTCCATAAATTATGCTAACAAATATCCTGAGAATTCAACATTCTTTGCGTTCACCTTTAGCACATCTATTTGTTTTGATGCATATTGCTTATTTTATAGTGCCATAGGCAAATTGATGATTAAATATGCAGAGCTATTTACTCAACACATAGAGAAATCATATCACATTGTGTTATAATATATTATATTATAAACTTTTATGTCTATAATTCCTCAAATATCTTATGAAAATGATATTCGTTTTTGTTTGGAAGAAGTTTATATCATTTGATTGAATTAGTTTATATTAAGATATTTACACAGAGTAAACATCTAAAAAAAATATTTAATGAAATTAAGGAAAAACGACAAACATAAGGCATGATATAAAAAATGAAGTCGTTCTGGGAAATTGTAATCCTTCAGTGGTTCTTAATTGATTGGTATTGTATCTCGATATATCGTGAAATTTCCTCAAGTCTTAAGACGACATTTCGAAGTTTTGGGCTCCTTTTTCACAGAAATTGCATTCTTATTCCACTCCACTTCCGATGTGATACCCAGCTTGGAGTGTAGCCACAGTCAAAAGAAGATTTTAGGTTCTTTATGCACTTTTAAATATATCAAATTATCCCCCCCCCCTAAAGAAATAATATAATTTTCTCTTATATATAAATAGCAAAAAAATATTATTTTAAATCATTTGGATATTTTTTCTTCTATTCATCTTCAGAAACATATATATATATATAGAAAATAATCTATTCATTTGCAGTTTTAGTATATAGTTAGCGCATGTTCATTGTTCACTTCTGATAAATCTACCATCTTTAGTGTAAGTACGTAATTTTGTTTTATATACATTTACAAATTATGTTATAAAAGTTAAAAACATATGTAGTTAGTATATAAAGCCTCCAAAGCAAAGAAGTCCGTTACTTTATTTTCCATTTCAGAAACTTTTTGTGTGTTTTTCTCTCTCATAATCGAATGCATTTAAAGGGCTAATTAAGTATTAGAAATAAGATACAAGGCGGTAGAGCCACGAAGTGAGGCATCCACAAGTATGCTTGTATGCATGCATAATATGTGTGGTTAAAGTAGGTGAAATGAACAAAAGATCCACATCATTTAATTTGCATTTTCTCCCTTTGCCTCTTCAAGGATTTAAACTGCCACAAAGTCTAACTGGGACAGAATTATCTCCTCTATAAATTATAAGGTGTAAGAGGAAATAAATTTGCACATAATGCAAATGTACCAAAATCAAATATGCAAATTTATCATTCCAATCACTCTATAACTCATTTCTCATTCTCAAAGAAAGAAGGAATAGAATGAATGTATTAATAAATTGGAGAATTATCATGGCCAGTTTTTTCGCATACTTTAATGAGATTTAAATGCATTATACTTCTGTAATGAGACCTTTAAGTTGAATTATTTATGTTGATAGCATTTGTATCACTATCAATATGCAGATAAAAAGACATTGGGGCTCATGATAGAAAACATGAATGCTGAGACTTGATAATAGAGAGGTTAAGTGATAACTATGACCTATTACATTCAATTCATTTTGTATTATATATACGTGATTGTGGGGCATTGATCTATTTTTTAATGAAATTATTGATAAGGCCGTAATTTTTGTGCCGAAAGACTCTTTAGGTACCACACATGATGGGGTTGAAATTAGAGAATTAGTACAAAGATGGCTAGAGTTTTAGTTAATGTTTTGATTCATGAACTTACTCAATTTAGCCTCAAAAGAAAACCAGAAGTCAGCCATTGAGGACGCTGGAGCCAGTCTCAACTGGAGCTTCATCAAGAACAGCTGTGCAAAGTTCCATTTCAGGTTGGAAGTCGTAATCAAGGCTGATGGAGGGTAAATTGAATGAAAACTGTATATCAATATATCGAAAATATATGGTAAAATATATACTTAAAACACATCCGTCATATTCTCGTTATTGATATCGATGCAGTTGATAAATAATTGAGTAATCTTATATATTTACACTCTATTACTTTTTTGGGGCATATTTACACATTATATCGAGGCAGAAATTAGGGGTGTTACATTTATAAGAATACCTGCCGTATTTTTATCATAATATCAAAGCTGTTTTACTGGCTTCTGTTGATAACCATAGAGATATAAAGATATAGAGAGCTTATTCCCTTCAATAGCAGAGAAACATCGTTCAACTGTCGGCTGTGCCCAACAAAAACAAAGTAATTTGATATTGAGATAGAAATACATCTTTTCATTATAAATGCTTGAGTTCTTCTATCTGGAGGAGGAAACTCGGTACGGAGTTATCCTCTTGTGTCCGAAGTATCTTATTCCACAGAACTCCTGGACGAGAGGAACTCCCTCATCTCTCAACGGGACTGACCTGTTCTTATTGCACGTGTGATAATAGGCGAGGAGGACTGTGAAGCACGGATTGGAAGTCCATGGGGCATGATGTATCCAGCGACGTTGAATGCTGAGGAGACGAACATCCGTTTCTTCTTTGCTCACGCCAGAATATGGTTCTTCATTCAAAACGGAGACCAAGTAACTGGACTTCCTTTTTAAAAAAAATCATCGTCTCTCGTAGTAGCTGATTTGTTGTTATTGTAAGTTGTTCAATTCCATTTTCAACAATAATGTTCCTGAAATTAATATTCTATTAAATACTTTATTTGTTTTTCTTAATCATCGTCAATGAATATATATCATAGAATGGCTGGACTAAATTATGAACCGACGAGAGATCAAGGACACTGGATAGCGATGTCTTTCTTCATATCTTTCAAACCGCCACACCCAAAGGGCAGAAAATGTCGGACTTTAATATGAAGACGCAGTTCGTTATATTCCCGGCTGTTCTGGAACGAACAACGAAAGCTCCAAGAAAATTCACAGACATTTTGGTTATTTCCGTAGTGAGAATGAGTGTATCTCTCCTGTGAATGTGTCGTATCATGAAAAGGCTTCTGGGCCGTAATGGATCTCTATTGTGTAATATATTCCTCGAATTTCTTAGTCCAGTGCGAACCCTCTCGATAGTATCTGCCTTGAAAGTACAAAAATGTTTTAGTGACATTTCTCTCACGTTGACAGCTTTCTCTTAAGTGGAAATACAAATTTATCCAGAACTTTGAATTCTGCAGTGAATCCCTTTCAGTCATCTCCCTAGGACGGCCAAAATCACAGGGCGCATCAGAACAGGTTTCTTCTTTGTATGTTTTATGTATCCTTTTTTAAAGTGGTATTTTAGCTTCAAGAAAGGAATAAGAAGATAAAGAGTTGAAATAAAAAATATATTTTATAACAATACTACGTTTATTTTTTGCCTTTATCCTTAATGAATTTGTGTCCCCGTATTGACCTAATAACCTTTCCAAAGTCGAAAGGTTTATTGAAGTATTATTCAATAAGACATTTAAGAGAGTTACATTTATATTCAATCAAAGACTTAGTATTTGCATTGAAATATGCAGTAACAGGCTCTGAGCTTTGCACTTGCTAGCTCTAAAGCTCACGTCGCGGAGTGTCTAACCTCCAATCACCCATACGTCGTGAGTCGCTTAAAAAAATATTTGTTCTTCGGCTGCAAGATATGGAGCCTATGCCCTGAAGATTCCACATTCTAAGTAGTGGCGATATGAAACTTTGCCGTGGATACCGTCAAAGTTTTTCCTCAGTGGTTGTGTCATTTTTACTCTCGTTTGAGACTCATTGTTATAAGATATAATAGGACTTCAAATGACATAATCGAGGGAGCCGTGCAATAAAATATGTTCTTATATACTATTTACAAAATTTGCTTCTCTTTGTCGTGTTATCAATTCCACCTTGTATAATTTAGATTATGATGTTTTAATGATGTGATGGGTCTTGTTTCAGAGGATTCATTTAAATTTGAAATGTTTTTTATGATTTTATTATCACAACCCCTCTTGCTCTTTTTATTCATTATTTTATATATTATATTATGTATGATTTTAAATAAAAGACCCATTATTCAAAAAAATTCAGTAAAAGAAGAAAAAATATTAAAAACGGCAAAACAATTAAGGTTAGTAGATCTGGGTATATGATTTGGTGTCCAACGATATGTTAGACCAATAAATTGGAGTGAACAGAATTGCAGAGTCCAGATTGAATTCACTGCAGAATCTGCATGTAGCTACCTACATCCATCCTTCACCATTACATATAAATAAAATAACAAATCCAGGATCCTCCATTTCATGATAATTAAGAATGCTAAGAAATTTTTTTGACCCTCATGATTCCTAGTCTTGCGAGACTGAGAAAAGGTGAGAGTTCTAGAAGTGCAATTATACGCCACGCAAGTAGGCATTATAGAATCATGATTAAGATTTACAATATAAGTATTACTTCTATAACAGAATTCTACAATGTATAATAGTAGGAAGGGGATGATAATTCGTTTTGAATAATATTAGTTTTACAAGTAGTAAAGATAGGAGTTTAGTGTTCAAAACCTATGTTCCTAATATCGCTCATATAAACATATGACCGATATTAGGAACATAGGTTTTAAACACTCAGTTTTTTATAGAAATACGCAGTAACAATAAAAATAAATAATTGAAAAGGGTTAAAAATGCAATGTTGTCATAAAGAAGGCATAGTTAGCTTTATAAGTAGACTTTAAGAGATAAGAAATATTTGTAAGGGGGCAAGTGGGATAAAAGCCCGGGGGGTACTAGTCCGGGGTGTAATTGTCCGGGGAATGGTAGTCCTGTTACGAAAGATAGATATAGGATGAGAGATAGAAAAAAAAATCGGATATGAAAGGTGTGTTATTTACATCTGTTTAGAGATTTGTTTAGAATGAGTACAATGACATATTTCTCTGAAGAATCCAACGAGCTCTATATCTATTTGGTTTGAACATAGAGATATAAAGACATAAGGGCTTATTGGATTCTTCAGAGGAATACGTTTTTGTGTCCAATATAAACACATCTTTATATCTCTTTGATCAGCTTACGTTGACGTAGTATCAATTGCTTTGTTTATTTTGGACACATAATATAGCTGAACGATGTTTCTCAGCTATTGAAGGGAATAAGCTCTCTATATCTTTATATCTCTATGGGTGAGAAGAACTACTCCTTGTTTGATCATGTTGATCTCTTCGTTATTCTCCTCTTTTCTTCCCGTCGTAGCAATAACAGAGGCTTTTATTTCTCTCGAGTGCAAAGAAATGTTCTCCTTTTCTTTAAGACTTCCAGCAAGGTGATACCAAGACGATCCTGAATTTAAAGCACTCTCTTCTATCCTTGCACATCTTATGAATTATTCAAAGGGATTAGTGAAGTTCTGCGTGAGGTGTTGACGCGATGATGAGGGGATGCATTTCAATGCCATATGTTTCATTGAAGTTGATGCCGTCCCTCGTAATTTCGTAAATAAGATCCTCGCTTCCATTTTAAAAACTGAGACATTTGCTTTGGCGATACTCTGGGATCTATATATATATATATATATATTTCTTCCAGAATAGCACAGATTAAATGATTGAGTTTGGTTTTCTCTTGAGGTATTATGGCCAAATCAAACTGCGGTACAATTTGAAGGAAATATCTAGTTGGCCGTAGAAAGGTAAGTGTTGGCAGTTTTACAGAAATATGATTGATCTCACGAACTTCCCCTGGTTCTTCTTTGTGACATTATGAAGAGTCCTAATTATTTTAGTCGAGGTCACCAATTTAGAGGGGTCATATGGGAATAATACACTAAGTCTTTATATATATAAGTGGAGTTACATGGAGAACTAGACCAACAAGACCTCCCATATCAACAAGGTCTCCCTCATCAACGCCATCAAGGAGCAATTCAGCGCTATGACTAGGGCGCTAGTCCAGAAAGCTGTCTAAAGTTGGTTATTGCAGTAGATGGGGGCTACGTCGAATAAATAGTTAGTCAATAACTATTTCTAGCATGTCCTTTTTATTTTCAATATATACTGAAAGACAAAGCTGTTATATGGTTTTAAAATCGCAGCAGATTTCATCTTTAAACCCTGTATATTCATGCAATCTATGTTTAGCAGATATTTTTTTGGGTGTCCTTAAGTGGACAAATTATGCAAATGACGATTAAAAAGGATGTCTTGTTTTCAAACGTTTTATACTTTTTGTTACCAATCTGATTACAACATAAAACGCGTGTATATAGCTTCTGGTAGTTCACCTTTAGCAAACCCAATATTCGAAGACGGTATATTTCCATAAATTGTTTATTTTAATTAATATTGTAATCTCTTTTGTAATGTTTATTATTTGTTGTACTACAAAATGCACCTTCACATATATCATCTCTATCCTATTGGCTTATCTAGATAAAGTTATAAAAAATACAATCTACACATAAGTTGTCGGCTAAGAGACTAAAATATTATACAACTCCTAATCCGAAAGTATTTTAGCCCAAAGCCTACCCAAAAGTTTCATTTGTCCCTTATCCTATCATAAGGGTTTTTTTAAAAAGCAAAGGCTGTCTCTTTCTGGAATGAGGTCAGAACATTCTCTCTGTAGAAAACATAATATTTTTTTGACCATAGCCTTGTCATCATTTTTGTGTTTTCATTCTTCTCCTCAAGAACATATCTTTTATTACATCCTCAGATGTCCTACTACAAATTTCTAGATGTAATCTCTTAGTATATTCTTAATTGCATACTTATTTTGTTTATGACACTCATTAAGATTTGAGTGGAATGGCATTCATGACAAGATCATAAATTATTTGCAAAAGACTTTAAACAAAGATATTTCATTATGATATTATTTTCTTCATTTAATTAAATCTCTCTATTATATATATATTTTTTTATTTACAGCGACATTCTTTGAATACTCCTCTGCGTCAGGGTGATAATAGAAATGCACATATATAAATTAGACTCTCATTTATTATCTTTATCTTATTTCTTGCTGATTTGTTCAAAAATGAATTTATTTCTTACTTACTCACTCTTTAGTCGAGAATGCTGTTTGCAAGCCTAATTTGCATTATGATGAGTAAGAGATAACGTCACTTATTATATACTTACTCGGGGACTGCCTATAAAGTCAATAGTTTCATATTTTTTAGAGCAAATGAAGACCATAGAGAGTTTTTTGGATTCTTCAGAGAAATACGTCATTGTGCCCAATCTAAACAAATCTTTCTATCTCTGTGATCAGGTTACGATGACGTAGTACAAATTACTTTGTTTATTTGGGCACAGAATACAGCTGAACGATGTTTATCTGCTATTGAAGGGAATAAGCTCTCTATATCTTTATATCTGTATGAGGAAGACCCAAAAGTATTTCTTATTATCTGGCTGTACTCCAGTACTTACAGTACTTAATGCTGTAAGTACTGGAGTACTGAATAAATGAGAAAAAACTTCCACAGATGTGAAAAGAAAACATATAAATGAATGCAATGTAAATAGCAAAAAATATTTGTAATAAGGAATATGTCGATTGATATTCATAGGATGTTTGAATATACTTTCAGAAAGTTATCAATTCCTCTCATATTTGTGCAACGCCATTTTTTAGTGGTGAGTTCGTACATTTTTGTCAGTAATATATTGTTTGCATTAACTACGCTGACTATTTGTATAAATAAAATCACTATGTCGGCGTTTGGAGAGCCAATAAAAGAATTCATTAATTAATTAATGATATTTGCATTCAATTAAAAAAGTTGTACTTGTTAATTATTTGAAACATTTAAATTTTAAATTTGTTTTAAATAGACAAATGAAAAATTGGAAGAAATTTTAAAATAACCAACAAATGGTGATATTTAATTCTTGGCCATAACGATCTCGAAGAACGGATCCGAGACAGCTACTAACTGCAACATAGAAAATATTACGGATTCCATCCTTAGATCACCGAAATACTATGATAACCAGAGTTGGAAGGTATTAAACAAAATCCACATATGGAATGGAATCGTAGTTACACACATTATAAACTTACTGAGGTATTCAAAAGCATTGTCAATGCTTAATTACAAGAACTGCAACATAGGTTCATATGGGGAAATACATGAGCATACGCCTCAAGGAACCGCCTGTTGGCCCCAATATCTCAGTGGGGTCTAGGGCTGAAACAAATCGATTCTGTTTGGATGACTAAACTTTTCATGGTTTTGAGAATACGCAAAAGTCTGATTAAAATTTTGATTTTAAAAATACTTGTCCTTCCTTTCCAATGTTGAAATATATGTAATACGACGTACATGAATAGCTTTCTTACAACAACATATACGTATCTACATATGTAGGCGGTTACAAAATAAACTTGAAATTCAAAAAAACAATTGATTTTTTAAATAAAATATGTTTTTGTTTTTCATACCGTTTTGGATTATAAATTTATCTCCATATCTCATTTCGATTACTAAATCATCATAAAACTCGATTTTCATTGGTGCCGCCCTAAATGGTCCATGCGGCAGGCATTCTAGTGGCCTAAATTTTAAAATATTTTCCTGACAATTATTTAAGCCTTGGAGAACCAAAAAATATATATTTGAATGTTTTAAGGAAACTTGTTAAATTTGAACATGTCTAACGAGACATTTTTAGTATTCCATCAGTTAACATCTGTGGGACTAGTTCTCAGAGCTAAAACAGAGAATAACGACGCACGTTTCTACCATTAAGAAAAATATTGCAAGGCAAACATTTCACACACCCCTTTTCATATTGTAATTGAAAGCTTAACTCTTTCAAAAAATTCAAAGAATCCATCAAAAGAACCTTGTAGGAGATCTCGCAGAACTCTTAGTCTGCAACAGTTTTTTGCGCTTGAAGTACAACCCGGTGGAGGACGTTCTCGGAGGTTCTAGGACTCTTTTTAGAACCTTCTATTGAGCTCGGTGAAAAAATGGTTTCGCTACATGATGGCAACTTCGTCTCTTTTCCTTAATAAATCCATGGACAATAAATATGAAGAAAGTGCACTTTTTGTGGACAGAGTCGAAAAAACTTCCAAACTCCTCTTCTTTGTCTGCGACAGAGTACAAGGAGAATATAAATAAGGTGAGTCAAAGAGGAAATCTTGAATCATGCTCTTGTTCAAAAGGGAGATTTTTTTGACGTCACGAATGCTACAATAAGAAAACATTTTTAGTACTATGATTTAGAAATTATTTCTCAACTTTATCTATCAATTGAAAATATTTCATTACGATATTGTTCTGTGCTAATGTAAAGAACCCATGTTGCATAACAAAATGTTATGTAAATGACTTATCATTACTATTCATTATTTTAAGTATTAGCAAATAATAATTTTAAACAATAAAAATGATTTTTACAATCAAGATTTTGATTTATTTGAAGGAATTTATAAATTACAATAATAGAATTATACATATGTACATACTAAAAGGGGAGAAATAAGAATATGAATTTATAATTATGCTAATTAGTAACCTGGCCTATGTGTTTAAGTTTTCATTAGCATTTTTCAGTTTAAGTAGCTTATTAAGAAAATTGACTCGAATCCGTGTTATTTTTTTTACAAAAGCAATAATAATTTCTTTTGACCAATTTGGATATAAATTGATAAGTGGCTCAAAAAGTCTTTGAAAAACATGGGGTCCTTATTAATTGCGTCTTGATGGCTATTATGAAAAATTGGAAATGATTTTCTAAGAGCTGGCAGAACCTCAAAAATCGAGTGAATGGGCGGAAATAACTCAATCCAAGGATTTAGAGTTTCTTCAAATTCTTCAATGTTACTCGTCTGTTTCCCCAAAGTTGGGTGGAGGTCTTTAAACTTCCTGGCTATTTATCCAGCGATATAGGAGAGACCCTCGTTGGAACAGTCATTGAAATTTTTCCAGTGTTTGCCGACTAGGCAGAGGAAGGAGTTTCCGTGATCGCAGGTACTCAAAGGCCCGGGTACATATGCTCCGTAGGATAGGGCGGTAGTTACATCTTCTTTTGAGTAGCCACGATTGAACTTAGTCGAAGGATTCATTAATCTTCTTGTTTGAATCACATTCTTTTCTAATGAGGTTGTAATTAAAGTTTCCTTAAAGTTTTATGAGCTAAATTTGAGGTACTTAGCTTTGTAGCAGGACAGCTTCATTTTCGTGAATGAGAGTTCCTCATTCCTCCTTACTAGTCAATTCAAATTTTTGTTTCCGTTCACGGGCTTCTTGACGGAGCTGTCTGAAGGACTTGGACACATTTGAGAAGGGTGATCCAGGGACGAAGAGTGAAGGAACAGCTTAAGACTTAAGCTTCTTCCTAGCAAAGATGCCAAGAAGCTCAGCCTAAATATTTTTTTGGAAGTCATCTGGAGTAAAATGACGATCGCAGATCTTCGCATTCTTTAGGCCAATCCTGTCTGATCTTTTGCATCGTGCAATCCAAAGACGTTGGATATTGAGATCCTTCATCGTAAGAGCAAAAATATCGTACATCTCGAGGATTAGAGCAAGAGGGGATGGCACAAACACGATTACTTCCCCAAGAATATGACATTTTCGCTTTCCACTACAAACTGAACTATAAATCAAGCGTAGCACCTGTGACATCACAACAAAATAGTCAGCTGTCGCCGTGCAATTGCCTACGTCGATTCCCATTGCCTCACCTTATTTATATTCTCCTTGGACAGAGTAGCTCCTCAGACCGCATCAAGGATGTATTTGGAGAAACATTCCGAGTAGACGAATGGCTCATTCTTACCTCACCAGCACGGAAACGTCAGTTCCAGGTGAAAGAAGTCGTTTATAAGGTGTTATATAATCTATACGTAGGAAGAACAAAAAAAATCGTTTGGGCCTGGACAAACTTTTGGACAAGACTTTGAATATGCTGATGGGATTCGAGAAGGATGGGAATGAAACTGCTATCGTAATAGCGGTGGGCCCCTCCTCCTGCAATGTTTTGAAGTCTAGGATTCCTTAGCGACCGATCCAATTTAACCTCTGCAACGAACTGATCAAGAACTGGCTGTCCTCTCATTTTCTCTTGATCTTATTTTATTTCAATTACATTTTGAATTTTGATTTGCCCGTGACTCTTTTAAGCTATTTTTTAATGGTTAAGATGTTATTTATTAACTAAAATCCATACATTGTAAAAATATAAAGATAAAACCATAATATAAAATGACTTATTAAAAATTATTTCTTATTCAATATAAAACGTTGATGTCGTCTTATTGTTGATTTGATGAGTTGAAAAAAGATATTAATATATTTCAATATCAAAAACACTCTCGTACATCGGTGCGAATGCAAAAAAGATCCATAGAACAGGCCAGATGGTGTCGAATTATGTTGGAGAGACTCCCTCACATATTCTTTTGGGCTATTTGCAGGACAGAGTCAATAAACGAAGAGCCATTAGAGCGGAGATGAAAGCTATTATCATTTTAATTTGTAAAAATTTAATTGACAACTTTGTACTGTGCCTTACAAAAATTCACGGCATAAAAAAGGCCATATAGAAAAAATGATGAAGAATATTGTAAAATGACGACCGATCATGAATTTATAATATGAGTATACACATTGCACATGACCAAAGTTTCATTACATTCACACAACAAAAAACAAGTGAAAGGTGTCTTGAAATATTAACTATTTGCAGAAAAACTTTTTACCTTTGGACTTCTTTATTAAAACAACATGACAGTGCGATCCCATAAACTGGCCCCAACTTTGACTAAAGCACATTACTTTGACTAAAATGTGTTTTAGTCAAAGTTGGGGCCAGTTTATGGGATCGCACAGTCATGTTGTTTTAATAAAGAAGTCCAAAGGTAAAACGTTTTTCTGCAATTAAGTAAGATTTCAAGACACCTTTTACATTGTGATAAAAGTATCCTCTCATAAATATTTTGAGCAAAAATATATGAAAAAGTACATTATACTAAAACAATCTTAACAATATCAAGTTTAAGAGTAACATAATTTAAGTAACGCCATTTATCATTGCTCCATTGTAGGTTAGACGCTAGCAAATGGTAGGCTTGACCTTCGTATATTGCGTGTGAAAATTAAAGTTTTTGAATGATTTTTTAATGAGGCGTATTGCACATTCTCCTTAGTCATCTTGTATAAAGTTTGTATTAATATTTAATAAAGAAATAACCCTTTTTTAAATAATATATATTTCTTGTTTTGTCAACAACAAGACGTGTTTTCGGATAGTCAAATTCGAAAAAATCCATTTTTCAGTGCTTAGAGTGATTTTTTAATACCTAAGTGCTGCTGAAAGGAACTCTCTAAAAACCGGCCTTTCTGGGAGTAACCCCTCAAGGGGTGAGTCCCCTCCGGCATGGCGGCGTCCTCACCTGCGTCCGTGAGGCAGTCAAAAATGCAAGAATTCTTAGAAGTAAACCCACCCAAACACACCAAGCCCAAAGTCCCGTCGGATTTCACTGAAAAAGTGGGAGACCCTCCATACACAACGGGATATGTCGGCAAAACCCCAACCGTCCGAAAGGATAGCTCAACAAAAAGCCCGAACGATCTAACACCCGATGAACAAGCCCCAAAGAAGGCGTACAGCAAAGCGACAGAAGCTGGAATTCCTGAGTGGAACCCGTTTAAGAGGAACAACGTCCAACCATCTGAAAAAGACGAAGTAAATGACGAAAGGGGATGGTATATGATCCCTCTTTTCATCAGTAAGGTAGGCGAAAATAAACCAATTTCCCCTAACGAAATGACATTCGGAAATGCCGCGACTCTATGGACGGAAGTATTAAAACTACAACCTGATGATTTAGACTCAATCTGTACGAGGGTCCCTCACCGTCCTCTGTACACCTCAACTAGGAGGATCCTGAAGAAGGATCTCATCCCTAAACTAAATCTGCCCTGTAATATCGACCTTTTGGATAAGACAGGGAGGAAATTTACTGTAAAAGTAGAATCTAGAGAATTAATGAAGGCTATGAATGTTCCCCTACCCTTTCAAATTAGGGTCCCCGAAGTCAAGGGGTTGATAGCCCCCAACGCAGTAAAGCACAGCATCGGCTTATTTGCTCAAGTACAATCAATGGAACGAGAAAAAAAGAGAGTGGAGGATAAATTTGAGGCGGTGAAAGGCGAAGCCATCAAGGATTGGCCGAATGAGACGAAAGCACGGGTGGTCAATTCTACCCCCCACGCTCTTGTATCTGTTATAGGCGAGCCCAGGAATATCCCAGTATATCTCCCTATTGACCAACACATTCGACCACTATATTTCCCTGGTCGTATAAAACAATGTGCCAAATGCTACGGTTTCGGACATCTAATAAGAGAATGTCCAAATCGATCCAAATCCCCTTCTGAATATAGAAGATGGCTGGCAAGAAGGATGAAACGGAGATACGAAGACGGAACTCCGGTCCCTATCACAATTAATATAGAAGATAAAATGTCAGCAAAAGACATCGTCCCGGAGAATGCTCCATCGCCTCCAGAAGCCGACAGCATCTCCAATGAGGAGAATGACCCGCTAACCTCCACAGCCACCCCCTCGGGAGCAGCTGAAGAGGAAGAAAAATGCGCCCACATTGAAGAGGAGCAAACCGAACCGTTCGACAAGACACAAAACATCGTAGAAGACGTAGGCCCTTCTGAGGGAGACACAGAAGGAAATGAGCAAGTACAGACTGACCCTGCAGAAAGCCGGGGGGACCCCCCTCAGAAAGACGCCCCAGCACAATGCACTCCAAAGTTTGAGACGAAAAAGAGGAAAACTAGGGAGACGGAAACACAGGTGTTAGAGCTCAGCTCAAAAAAAAATAAAGAGCTTTCAGAGTAATTCAGGCCAATGTCAATGGACTGACGTCTTTAGGTAAGAGGTCCAAATTTTTTAACTATTTAAAATTTTTAGACTTTCCCGAAGTGGTTTGCCTGGAAGACACGAGGATCATGGATGATTTTAATTGGAATATTTTTAGCAACAAATATCAAGTTTTTAAATCTTCAGCTGTAACCAAAAACAGCAGACATCCATCGAGAGGAGTAGCCATTTTACTTAGAAATGATTTTAATGGAAAAGTCATCTACAAGGATAACGACGGAAATATAATCACTGTTGAAATTGATATCGAAGGAGAAAATACACTGTGATGGCATTATACATACCTTCGGGAGACAAAACCATTTTACTCAAAAACATAGAAGGACTTGGTGTCAGGACGATTGTGGAACGTGTGATCATTTCCGGAGATTTGAACACTGCAGAAAAACAAGGCAGAGACTTTTCTTCCAAAGTAGGCTATTCAAATGCCGAGGAACTCAAAAAGTGGAGAATAAAAAATGGGCTGAACGACGTAGCTGAGCTAACAAATAAGTTCCTACCCACGTTTGAGAGGAAAAATAAAAAGTATTTTTCAAAAAGCAGAATTGATCATATATATTTATCAAATCCATTAATGAAAACAAATGTTGAACTTCGAAGATTATCATCGAACGGCATTTCGGATCATTTTTTTCTTGAATGCACCCTCACTCCATCGAGTAAGAAAACCATGAGAAGGGGATGGAAGCTGAATAGGAGACTTCTTGAACGAACAGACGTCATGGAGGCCCTAAGATCGGGAGTTGAAGATATTGAGCGGGATATCGGAATGGGACAGAATGTTCGAGAGGCGGTGGATCGCTTCTACTCCTCCGCACGAAGAGTCTTGAAGTCGGTTGGAATTGAAGAATCTGCAAGAAGAAAAGAAATGAAAAACAAAGTTATTAAACTGCTAGAAACATCAGAAGATACGGGTGCACTTGAAGAACTAGAGGAACTCATAGAGTACGAAAATGAGGGTGCTAGAATTAGAGCGCGCTGCCTAAATCACAACATCAACTCGAAAAATATCAACCTCTTGCGGTCCTTAGAGAAGACCAATAGAGCAAGAGGCATAGATACATTAAATATAAATGGAAGAATTTCAAGTTCAAAAAGTGAGATAGGGAAATACATCCACAGCTATTTCCAAGACCTCTACTCAACTTCGACAAGGGAACACACAAAGCCGATACATCCTCAGGGTTCTAAAGAAAAGAAATATAACTCCCTCACAAAAACTTTTTCAAAAGAAGAAGTACGGGCATATATTATGAAAAAGCTCCCCAATGATAAAGCACCGGGCCCTTCAGGGTTCACAGCTGAGTTTTATAAGTCCCTCCCAGAGCTAGACGCCCATCTGGCAGAACTGTTCAATGGCTATTTTTTTGGTAACGGCCCCCCAAGAAAATACAAATGTGGAAAGGTTGTTTTATTTCCTAAACGAGGAAAAGACAAAACAGAATTAAAAAACTGGCGACCCATAACACTCTTGGACGTGGAATATAAAATATACACTGGGTGTCTGAACGAAAGACTGAAGGTTGTTACAGATGAGCTCCTTCACCCCCAGCAGTTCGGCTTCCGATCAAATAGAATGATGGAAGACGCTGTCATGAGCATAAAGTCCGCCATCGGGGAAAGCAAGGCATCAGGAGAGGATATCGCAGTAGTGGGCCTCGACTTCAGGAAGGCATTTGACACGGTGGAGCATCATCACATTATAGGTGAATTGCATTCTTTGGGGTTCCCAGAGGTCTTCGTCCAAGCAATTCATAATGTCCTCACGGACTCTGAGTCCGTTATCGACGTGGACGGGTACCCGAGAGTACAGTTGAAGCGCGGAGTGAAGCAAGGAGACCCCCTGTCTCCAACCCTCTTTCTAGTGGCCGTAAGTCCTCTCCAGAAGATGTTGGACGAGTCATTGCGAGGCCTAACCTTGGGAGGTTGTAGGGCCACGAACGTCTTCTTTGCAGATGACGGGACTGTTCTGCTTGGAGGAGATAAGATTTGGGCGGAATGGAAAGGGATGTTGAAAGTCCTGAAAGATTTCGAGTTAAAGTCAGGTCTTAAAATCAATGAAGATAAAACTCAAGTCCTTACCAATAGTGACGGGCTCCACCAAAACCTAAGTCCAAGTATGGTCGTGGACAATGCCATTGTCTTGGGTAATTCCATCTCCCTCGACTTAGGATCCGAAGAAAATGTCTGGGCTGCTCAAAGGTCCCTAGAATACTCTGTCGCGGAGTTGGGAAGACATAGACTCTGTCTGGTGAGCAAAATAAAATGCTGGAACACGGTTGCCCTGCCCCGTGTAAACCACATACTTAGGTGTACACCTAAAATAAAAGAAGCAGCAAGCAAATGGAAGAAGATGGGTGAAGACTTTGTCAACATACCTAACAATGTGGGTAAAAAGCGCCTCTACGCTCCGAGAAGTGAAGGGGGCCTCGGAATGATCGACGTGGAAATCCATTGGAGCGTTCTCCTGATCTCCTGGCTAAAGAGATACCCCCTCGTTGACCATCTCTGGAAGAATGCCTTATCAGGGGCCAAAAGTTTGTCCATCCCAACATTGGGCCCGGGCAATGACAAGGGTCCTCCCAACCCACCGCTCCACAGACCATGGAACGAGCTTTGGGACTTCCCACAAGAGCTCCTTGAAGCCTACTGGAAGGAGGTCGGTGTAGGCGGGCCTCTGGTAGGGAATCCAATAGTCAAAGTTGAGGTTCCACGGTCCATTCTCCAAAAAAGAGGCCTCCGGACGATTAAAGATGTCCTTAGCCTGAAAAACGTCGACCATCCCTCCATTGTTCTCCTGAAGGCTTCCCTTAGGACATCCTTTGCAGACGGCGTCGTTATAAAAACAAAGGAGAATCTATATCAAGTATCTAACCGGATTATCAAGACAAACTACCTTCTTATCACTTCCCAACTCGAGAGAAAAATAAAAAATAAAATATTGGACACAGTAAACCCCCCAACAAAGAACACATCATATTTCAAAGACATAATCTCAGGGATATGGGACCCCATATTAACTCCGAGGGAACAATATTTGAAGTATAGAATCTCCTCTGGGGTATATTTTACGAGTGGTCTGCTTCAAAATGAGGAGGCGATTTGTTCTTTGTGTGAAAGCCGCAAAACCGTTGCTCATCAGTTCCGAGATTGCACGGATCTCGTCCATACTATGAAAATCATAAAAAAGGTCTAAAGGACAAAATAGGCAGGGATCTGAGCCCAAACGAGGTCCTGTATGGTTTTCTAACTAAGGACCCTAAACTGAGACTGGCATCGAAAGTCATCGCTAAATTCCAATCTATTCTGGCGAGGGCCAGGTTCAAAAACCACCAAATTTCCACAAGGATAGCGGAGGTGGCCTTAAAAGAATATCATATCTCTAAAAACATTTTAAAGATGCATTTACACTATAATTTTTATAAATCATATGTTTTTTTAAACCATACTTCAAAATTACTTGTCTTTCTCCTTCTAGTCATAGTATAATATGTAGTTATTTTTTTTGTTGATTATTATGAATTTATTGTGTGATTGAATAAATGTATGTCTCCCATTGGGATTTAAAAAAAAAAAATAAATATATATATATTTTCAAAAATGCTCAAATATATTTTAGGATGACTTTCCAATAGAGTAAAGGGATATTTATTGAATGAATTTCCTAAGAGATGGGGACAAAACCCTTTTTCAAATCTCAAGATGATTTCCTACTATTCATTTGATTACCATTATTAACATTGAACACACATCATATAAGATGAACGGTCTATATTATGATATTATATATTATAGTAATATCCACTACTTTAAGACGTATAGAATAAAAGCTTTAGCAATATATTAGAGGACTAATTTTCCATTTTCAAAAAATGTCTTGAAAAGGTGTTATGGCAAAAATAACAGAATTTCATACAGAAAATAAATAATTGCATAATGAACTTAACATATCTCTTTACGATAGATAGAAAAATAACGTTCGGTGCGTCAAAAGGGATTTGAAATCGCATTGTACATATGTCTTTGATTTCATTTAAAAGTAATCCTTTCATTATAAATTTTTAAGCAAATGATCCGTTTATATGTGTATGCAAGTATGCTTTGTATATAGTTTTAATATAAAATGGGAGAAAATTAAAAATATGCTGAAAGATATAACATTAAATATTAATTTATTTCGTAAAAAGAAAGCTTTATATTATAATGGCTGAAGTACATATGTGTTACCAAAGCTATCTCCTTAGGAATCGTCTTTGACAGCACAAAAGAGAACCAAGCGTACCTATTTTTTTGTACTTACTTTAATAATTATTGGCATTTTTTATTAGACTGACAAGTGATAAGTAAGTTTTCTATGAAAAAAAACACATTCTAGAGTGTTTTTAGACCCCAATATGTTTTTGATTGGCCCAAATCAATTTTAAATTAAAATTTTGATCGCTAAAGTTTTATAAGTTTTATAAAATTGTTTATATATAAAATCCATCTATCCACAGATTTTACTCCGCTCATAAAATGCTTCTTCAAAAAGTAAGAATTACATATTGAAAATATATAATCAACATATATTCTTGTGGTGATGTTCATGATGCTTTGAACAAAAAATAAAGTTTAATTTATTAACACGTCATGGTTCAATTTGTTTTAATAGGAACATTACGTTACGCTTTTAAATAGTGTCCAAGTCGATTGAGCTCCTACAGAGCAAATGTCGTGATAAACTCAAAGCTCTATTATATCATCCATAAGGTCTTTCAATATATTCAGAGAAATGTAGTTTTGTGATATTGAAATTATTCATTAAGATCAATAAACATTAATAAAATTGAAAGAGGAGTGAAAGGACAAGTGCTCGAACCTTTATCCAAGAAATAGATAGACTCAAGATCACAAATTGTTCTTTATTAAATACTAGTGAATACAAGCATTATTTTTTTTATTGTAAGAATTACGAAGGGGTTTCACCGTTATATGCTGATTTAAAATAGTTTCTTTATAATCTATAAAAACTCCCCATATAGATGCATGTACTCGTACATGTTAGTTTATTCACTTTTGAAATACACATGGTTTATGGCATGCTAGACAAGCATATAACAATGCTTTAAGCCGAAATTATGTGCATAGATTCATTGTATTAGCTTCTCTACGTTTATACAAGGGTTGAATACAAAACATGCATAAAAATGGAGAATTCTATATTTTAACACTTTTTTATTGCAGTTATATTTCCTATGTACACACATAATTTCTTGAATTATTCAAAGTGCAGAGAATCCTACTTGGTTCATAGACTCTTCTACAACGTTTATATATTTTTTACGTGAGAAAATCCCACTGCAATTAGTTTTCCTTGTTCTTAATAAATTATATTTATTATCGAAGTTACTTCAACCTTTGAGGGCAATCAATGACTTTATTTTCGTTCAAGTAAAGGATTGAAATGTATGAAACGAGTAATATAAACTTCAATTCTTTTAGAAATAGCTATATGAACTTACTTAAATATGGACAGTTGAGTCATTTCTATCAAAAGCTTACTCAATGAGAATGCAAATATATATATTAGGGTTGTTCTTATTTTTCAAAAGTTTTGAAATGTTAGCAACATTGTGGATTTTCTGTTTCTTGGTGATAAAAGAAGACGACATACAAAGTTTGACAAAATCGGTCAACATTACGAGGTCGCGCAACGAGGTCAAAGTTTTAAAAATTTAGTAAAAATAGAGTTTTTTCGCAAATTTCTTCAAAATGGTGGACGTTACAGACTTCAACAATTATTATTAATTTAAAGGAAATCTAATTTACTACCAGACGTATGTTTGATGTTATTTAATAAAACAAAGTTTTTAGTAAAAACAAAGGAAAAAATGGAGTGTGTATTGTTAGCTTATTTCATAGCTTTTTTGTATCAATTAGCTTCACTCGCCTGTAGAAGATGACTTGTTCGCTTCAGAGTAAAATAGTAATTTTAAGTTTAGTAAAACTTTAGATGGTAAATCCAAAAATGACCTTGGTTGCATTCTATCAATTCAGAATTCAGTACAATCTGAGTTTACAGGGAGAGAAGTGAGGCAAAATACTCCCTCCCTTCTCTTTCTCTTTCTATCCAGGTAACACTAACAAAATTACCAGATGGTAATCGTATATTCTCATATCAAAAGACAATTTTTGGGGAAGAGTACGTATTTGCTTATATCTCTTAATGTATAGCGATTTTTAGAACACCAAACATATCAAATGAAAGCTTGGTTAACCAGCTTTAATATTTTGGTATACTAAATCATGTCAGTTTAATAAGTAGAGAGTTTTATGTTATTAAAAAAGCCTATCTCGCGTGCAAAATGACGCATATAATGGATTATAAATGCGTCAGAGACAAAGTAAAATTTTGAGAGGATAGCTTGACGCAAATCTAAGAAACACATTATTTTTATTTTTTTCATAATCGATTTCTTATAGGTCAATACAGGCTCTGAATCATATGATGTAAACTCAGATTGTACTGAATTCTGAATTGATAGATGCAATCAAGGTCATTTTTGGATTTATCATCTAAAGTTTTACGAAACTTAAAAGTACTATTTTACTCTGAAGCGAACAAGTCATTTTCTACAGGCGAGTGAAGTTAATTGATACAAAAAGCTATGAAATAAGCTAACAATACACACTCCATTTTTCCTTTGTTTTTACTGAAAACTTTGTTTTATTAAAAAACATTAAACATACGTTTGGTAGTAAATTAGATTTCCTGGAAATTAATAATAATTATTGAAGTCTGTAACGTCCACCATTTTGAAGAAATTTGCAAAAAACTCTATTTTTACTAAATTTTTAAAACTTTGACCTCGTTGCGCGACCTCGTAATGTTGACCGATTTTGTTCAAACTTTGTATGTTGTCTTCTTTTATCACCAAGAAACAGAAAATTCACAATGTTGCTAACATTTCAAACAAAAATAAGAACAGCCCTAATAATATATATATATATATATATATATATATATATATATTATATATATATATATTATATATATATATATATATATCTATATATAATTCTCAAACGGTGTCTGTTTATTTATTTGTTTATGTGTTTGTTCTTTATAAACTCCGAAACGGCTAAATAGATTTGTCTGAAATTTGGCATGAATGTATATCAGTGCCGGAGCAGGTCATTGGCGTTTTTTATTACCTCCATGGCCTCAAAAGCCTTAAAAAGCCATTTACTGGATTTCTATTTTTTGACTAACAAACAAACTATTTTCATACGATGATAAGTGAAAATTATTTTTTTCTTAGAATCTTTCTCGTTGCATGTTGGTATGTATCTTCAGCTACTTTTTAAAATATAATAATTAAAAGGGGGAAATGTTACAGTTCATAAGCGTTATCAGAGTAGGAGTATGGCTATGACAATAAATATTGGAAGGGAGAAGAAACATGCTAAAAAATTAAAAGTAATCATCCGGTTTGTTACAAGAGATTGACGATGAATGAAGAAGATCATCACAATAAAGAAATAAATAAAATTAAGAAGTTTTTCAAGTTTTCATTATGGATTCAGGTATGTTTTTTAGCTGGAACATTTTGGGTGCGCATTTTTACTAATCCTCTGGATTAAGAATGCTCATTTTATGGAATCCTATATTTTATGTAAAATTTGGAGGTCTCCATATTATATATTTCATTCATAATTCATCTATCATTTCAAATACATCTAATTTTATTCACAACTTACTCACTCATTCTTATTATTTTTTTACTTTTGGGAAATTAAAAGAATACTTTAAGCTTGGTTTTAATAATGAGATATTATTAGAAAGTACAAAAACTGTTCACTTTTTATACTAGTCTTCGGGATATCTGGAGTTAAAAGCTTTGCTTAGATTGGTACTAAATCGCCAAGTCTTCTACACGCGGTTCTGGGATCATTTTAATAGATTTTTTAAGCATTTCAAAATTGCCATCAGGTTTTCACATGGCTTTGTAGCAAGGGCTATTTTGTTTACTGCTGTGCTGTTTCTGTCATCTTATTGTAGGAAGACCTATTATTGTAGGCAGGTCTACTGTGTGTGTGCTGGTTTTGTGTGTCAAGCCCTTGCCATGCCACATAAGTGCAAGTGCCTCGGTTGACAATCAGCTGCGTCGAAACGAGTGAAAGAGGCCAAAGGAACCGATCAACCGGAGGTTAGACGCCGACACCGGACAACCAGAGAGATAGGCAAGTCTCCATGCGTTCTTTGGAACAATCAGAGGGTAAACGAAGACGCCTGGACGACAAGCGTGATACGCAAGCCGCTCAGCTCTCTCAGGAACAGCCCTAGGTTAGACGCCGACGGCTCTTTCTTGATGCTCGCGGTGATATCGGAAAGACGTTCGTAACCAATCTCCTTTTGGTCAAGGTGAGACAGAAGAAGGACATGGAACTTGCAATGGAATCAAGCGAAATGGCAGCTACACTACTTAACGGAAGAAGATCGTTTCATTCTGCTTTCAAGTTGCCTCTTGAAACCCCCACATTCAACATATTCAAGGGATCAGCGAATATGGAAGTACTCGAGAATTGCAAGTTTATTGTTTGGGATAAAGTAACTATGAGCAACAAGAAGGCTTATGAAGCTGTGGATCGCACTCTCCAGGATATCCGAGGGAACAGTAGCATCATTGGTGGAGTTACAGTTTTTTTTCGGGATACTTTCACCAGATTCTTCCGGTAGGCCACAAAGGAACGAGTAAGGATCATGTTAATACATGCATTAAAGCATTGCACCTGTGGCAACAGAAATAGAAGCTCAGCCTTTCTTTCAATATGAGAGTTCACTTTCATGGTGATGAGGCAGAAGTGGAGTATTCATCCCAACTTCTCCAGGTGGGGAATGGGGAGGTTCCCCCATTGACTCAACATTTGCTAATCAAGCTTCCATGGTAACATGGCGAAAAGGCTATCTTGGCTTCCAAAAATGAAGTAGTCATCATATTAAACGAAAGCTGTTGTACGATTAGCCTGGAAACTCTGTCCGCTATTTATCAATCGACACTGTATCGGAACAAGATCAAGCGGTTCACTATCCGCTGTATACACTGCAACGCAGGGTTCCCTGCTTGTAAAGATATAGTTTATTCAAAAAGATTCCTTTTCCATCTCAAAATGCATAACTAATGCTTCACCACGACCTCGACCCTAGATGTCCAGTACATTTACTTCCTCTGACAAGGTGATGCACAACATAGATAAATTCAGAGAGTTTCAGGAAATCATTCCAATGTAGAATAATTTTTCTATATAGCTCCATTAGTCAATACACTACATTTATACAACTTGGACCATGTGACCAGGATCTGAGTACTACTTCAGTGGATATTTTTCTTTCGGAAAATTGAAATTAATCCAGGCTTAGCTGATTTTTTATCGGCTCTTCTTTATAGGACCCTTTAGGTTATTTTTTTCTTCAAACCAGTTTGTTTATTATGTAAATACATAAAGTGAGACATTTACATAAAACCCAAAGCAAATGCGTTATAAAAACATAAAAAACATTATAGTTTATATTTTTTGCTATGTGGAGGAACCAAAACAATAAAATATTATGCAAATATAAAATAAAACAAATCGTCTTTTAAGATAATTTTACAATCAATTACACAACTATTAAATATTTAAAACTCTGAACTCAAATGTTAAAAATAAAACATAGAAATATTCAGAAGGCCATATATTACTATGACTTCTTGAAATAATTTTTATCAGTTTTGGATGTTGGAGGGAGAGACTTGGGAAACATTTAATAATTCTTCTGGCAGACGTCCACGTTGCTCTTTCTTCCAGCGAGAGGATTTTCAAAGATAAAGCCGCAATCTTGCTGCTGCCGACAAAAATATGTTCCTTAGCTCAAAGGGGTGCAAGGGTTCGTTGAAGGACAGCTTTTGACATATCAGGGCCTTTGAGTTTAAGATACTAAAGGTAAGTACCTTAAATTCCGGTGATTTGTTGTTCTTTTCGAGGCCGAAGAGAACAATGCCTTTCCAAGCAATTGAAGATTCACAACGGAGATCAGGTGAGTTTAAAAGAAAAAATCTTTGAGATTTTCACCATACGACACTCCACAAACACATGAAGAGTCGAGTTGAATAAACACCCATAATCTTTACATGGTTTTGTAAAAAACAAAAGATCGGCCGAAATCATCAATTGAGAAGTGAACTTCCTTCCATCATCAATGCCAACTAATGATTCAAAAATCCGATTGTTCCATTTCGAGGGGAGGCCATGGAGATTCAAATATTTTTTGTAAATTCTATCTACCTCTCCTTTACAAGATGGCGATAGAATTTGTTGGTGAGATATTCTTGTCAAAGGATATTTAAATTGTCTATCCGAAATATATTTTCTTTGTGGAGGCCATGAATTGTAAGGATTCTAAATTTAATGGCTTCTTTCTCCAAACTCTCTGGTCGTGGTAGATTTCGAAAGTAAAAATTCTTGTTGGGGTTCTGTCTAATGACGTCAATAGTTGTATTGGTGTCGTAAATTGGTTTTATTTTTCATAAAATACGCTGAGCGGCACCCCAAACCCGAGAGAGTCTTGACGTTATATGATTTGTCAAGTCAGAGCCGAACATCAGCCACCAGTAAATTTTATTATATGCTATCGATCTCCTCCACTCGATAGAAGGATTTGTAGTAATTTGATTGAAAATCTTACATACACCTTGGTATTATATGGCACAGTCGAGTAAGACCTCCCCCGAGAGAACGATTAGGTCTTTGAACAGAAGGAAGGTAGTGCTGATGAAATAAGGCTCGAAGCCATTTTTCCTCCTCGAGAATGGCTTTCTCGGCAATTATTGGAAGACTCCTTGAATAATAAAAGAGGATACTTTTAAGTTATACAAGTCGATTCTTCTCTGTATGTTAAAACTCCTCCATTTCGTTATATTAAATGGGATGACTGAAAACATCTCTTCCAGCTTTTCTCGTCGATTCCTTTACCGTTCCAAGTAACTCCAAGAATGCCCACTTGATTTTTAATTAGGCAGGAAGCAATTATTCTTGTTTGAGGGTTCCATTGACCTAGTGGTAATATCGTTGCTTTGGATTTATTGATTGCTAGGCCTGATATTTTCTCGTAATTTGCAAAAAAAAATCAGACTATCTCTCTTACTTAGTTGAAGTTCAGAGTGTTCTTATATCATAAGAGTCACATCGTCTGCATAAAGGTCTATTAAGTGTTTAGAGCCCTTGATGTCTACACCAAAACCTTTATATTTTTTAATTGTTATTCGAACTAAGTCGTCAACTCCTGCTACAAAGAGTAGAAGAGCAGATGGGCATCCTTGTCTGCAACTTCTGGTGAGTTGATATGATCACTTTCAATTCCATTTAATGATATGGTTGAAGTACAATTTCGTAGTAGTGCCTGAATAGGATTAAAATACTCCCTGGTAAGAGCTTTTTGATTGCATTCATAATATGAACATAAGATTTTAAGTTATTCAGAATTTAGTGAGGAGACAACTAAATTCATAATTTATACACATTTTTTAATACAGATAAAATTATGAAAAAGAGGAAAAAAATATCGAATAATATCTACTTATTATTCTTGTTGATTTCTTTAAAATCATATTCATTTTCTGTAAATAATCTTGTATACTGTATTTTATTGTAGAGTATTTGGTATAATTATATATTTACACAATAACAGATTTTATCTTTCAAAGAATGGTTGAGGGTGCAACAACTTCTTAGAATAATAGACTTAATAATATATATTTCATAATCTACATTTTTATTCATTGTTTTAATATAATTTTAGCAACTCTTAAATCTTGCGTCAATGTTTTGTATGCGTAGTATATTTGCAAAATATTGTGACAATTGAATTAAATAGTTTCATAATCATTTTTTACACCATGTAGTTATTGTTGTATGATTTATGACGGAACTAATTTTACTCTAGCCTTCATGACTACTAAAAAAAACCTTTATCTTTATATATAAACAAATAATTATACAATAATAAGATATTATTTTTTTTTAAATAATATAAAAATATATATAATAAAATTACTTTTATAATTACATAAAACTTAAGGAGCTATAATGACTAGACAATCCTGCAATTGTTTTTGCTACCTTCCGAACACTTGATAAAGTGCATGTCTCTCTTAATGGCAGTGACAAGCTCCAGGCCTTTAAAAGGTGAACAGCAGCGACACAGTTGGTAGTCAATGTAGTAAGTAGTCGTAATGTATATAAAGTATTAAAAAAAGCTTATTTTTATATTAGTTCACAATATTGTGTCAATAAATTAGAGTAAATATATTTTTGTACAGTAAACCTGGTTCAAAAATAAAACCTTCTTTTTTTGTAATGAAATATGCAGTGATCATATATTATTATTTATTTATGCAAGTTTTGTAAGCGGTAGCATGTCGAAGCTAGCAACATGAAAACACAAAATGAGGATATTGGCATTTAAAAAGTAAAAGTCATCATGTAAAAAAAGCAAAATGACTTTCATTCTTTAAATTTTTTGTACATGAGTTTGCAGTACTTTTTATAGATTATTAAATAATTTATATTTGTGCCATTAGTCTTGATTACTGAAATCACGCCTATAGTTCTATAATAGATATCTATATTTTATCCCCAAAAACGTGTTCAGTGTATTAAAAACCTCAAGGGAGTGCAATAGCCGTGTGCGTACAGGCGTGTTCAACTCTCAGTGTGGGGGACCGAGAGAGGATAGCCGCTTTTGGTCTTCTTATTGTATAAGATCTTAGGTTAGAGTGACTAACTTTTAATGCTTATTATATCTTGTTGGATGCTATTCTATCGAAC
>CP045891.1:26555656-26582824 GCA_013387185.1 Caligus rogercresseyi
ATATTCAAATTGTGCTGCAAATTAGGATAGTCAAGAGCTAACTCCTGCAATAGTGAGCCATCATGGGCGATCCCATATTTCTTGGTAAACCTCTTTATAATGTCCTCATGTCCTGGTGAAACTCTCACCATGCTCATCCACTCACACTTCCAAGATTTTCAGGAAATTTCTCCAGTGACAGAAAGGAAATTAAGTTGATGCTCATATATGCATTTAGCTGATTTTAGTCACAAACATACTGTTTACAAGCTTCACATTAATTGCTTGACTTGTTGTTTCCAAGAAAATTATCCACAACAAGGACAAAGGAACTTCAATGCATTATACAAAATCTGGTTCATAATAAAACAAACAGATGCGCCATTCATTAGCTTTCGGATCTGAGGATCATCACAAATTCAGCCTTTTTTTTTACTCAGTCCAGGGAAAGCATCACAAATGTATTTAAAACAGTCTCCATCTTTGTCTAGGGCTTTGACAAATTGTTTCATTAATCCTTAATGTGAAGAGGAGGGAAAATGATCATTGATCTCTCCACCAGAGGCTCAACAATAACATTTTTCTCTCAAACAGTCATAAGAGTCCTTCTTCCTCACCCAGTGTTCCTCCCTTGCCCTATTATCCCAGTGAAAGAAAAAGTAAGGGATTTCGGTTTCTTTTAGTTTGGTGACATGGGCAACTGGAATGGATCCATATTTATTTCCATTATGGACAGAACAACTTTGAGACTGTATTTATAACTGTCAATGAAAAGTCTCCACTCTTGGGAATTGTAGTTACTTATATACCTAACTTATCCAGGAGACCAGGAATGTCATTACAGTCATCTTTCTCAGAGAAGAATGGAACAAACTCTGAATCTCTTGTTCTGTAGAAGGATTTTGTTGTACCACTTTAAAGCAGATTATTCTCACTTAATCTAGAGGCCATAAGTTCTGCATATTTTTGAGTGAGTTTAAATCTCTCGCAAGGTCATTTAATTCACCCTGGTTGCACTGCTTCGGCTAGGATGTTGTACCTTCAAAGTGTATATCATCATCATTGTGTGAACTATCACATTGCAACTGCTCAGTCGCACTCTCATCATCTGTAACATCTGGAAGTGACTAGAACACTGGATTGGAACATCTTCACTGTGGGCACTGGTCTGATAGCAGAATCCAAGTTTGAATACTTTAAACTCTTTCTGTTTTTTTATTTTATACCTATACGGTTTATAGTGCAACAATGGCAATCATCTGAGTGGGTTTTTTGGGTTCTCTGCACATCATAGGTACACACAAACCTGAGTTCTTCTTCTTGCCTTTAGACCATTCTCTAAGTTGTGTAATGCAAGTAACAAACACAATGGGAGGGGCCACTCTTTTATCATTCTTTAGGAGACACAATTTTAAATATTAGAAGCAATTTTGCAAAAACTGTTTAAAAAATATATTGTTGATTTATCTTTAATTTATCATCTCAAAACTTATCTCCGCCCCACTAACATGAGTATGCCATTTCCAAAAACATCCATACGAATTTTTCTATAAACAAAAGTTACAAAAATCGCCCGAAATCGGTCAAAATATTTTTGGCTTTTTTGGGCCTCTCTGATATTTTTTTAACTTAAACTAGTCTCGCCCCACTAATATGACCATGCCATTTCCAAAAACCACCCATACCACTTTTGTAGCTCAATAAACAAAAAAGTTGTGATTTTGTCTAAAAGTTGAAAATCGAAAAAAAAAAATTTCAAAAATTCTGACCTGATTGAGCAAAATGGTTTTTAATTTAGTTATCAGGGACCCATTAGGTATTCAAATCAGTTGATATATCCCAAGAAACTTTTTCACTGTTCCCCGTGTAATAAATGAATTTTTGTAAATTTCATTGAAATCCTGACTTCTAGGCAATGGGAATATTTCGTAACTGAAATCCTGACGGATACAGCAAAACGGTTTTGATTTTTGAAATCAGCGTACCCAAATTAGTCTAAATCATTTTTCACATCTCCAGTAAAAAAATAAATTTGAAATTTGTTATTCAGTGTTATCAGAAACTTTTTTAATATGATGACAAGCGGACAGTCAACAAAAGCGTATTTCTTTAAAATATCTATGGTCCGAGAAATGATTCTTACTACAACATACTTTCTATGTTTAGAAAATATATGTACACGTCAGTTTATGTGTCATATCCAGATTGTAGAAAATTATATAACGTTACAATTTCCGAGCTCCTTTTGGGTATGAGTTTTTAACTTTTTACTACCCATAGAATAATCGTTGTGGACATAAACTAATTAGGTATTATAACACTGGGCAACAGCCAAATTTAGGTCGGACTAATTTTCACTAATTCTTATAGTTTTATCCACTGATTCCGAATATGGTATTATTACTATTCTTTATATATATATATATAAATATAATAATATAAATATAAATTGCATATATAAACTAAACATAAAGCAGAGCAGTTGCATAAAAAACTAGAGGCATTATACACTCAGAGAGTGTGTACCTCCGCCGATCCCCACAACATTCTATTCAAACATTCTCCCTTTCACACGCCCGATTTTCTATCTCTAATCATTGTTTCCTCTCTGTTAGCTCTTTTGCATATTAAAAAGCACTCAGAGACGGGAAGAGGAAGAAGTTTAATTACGTCACTGGGTTAACATAGTCCTGAGCTGATATATGAACAATAATACGTCAATGAATATGTTTTAGCGTTTGTTCTTTCTACTCCCTGAATAGAGACCCCATTTCATTAGTATTTTGCTCATTTTGCATATTAAAAAAGCACTTAGAGATGCCAAAATTTAATCACTTGTTCTTTTGGCATTCCAACAACTCCACAAAGTTTCATTCGAATCTGTTCAGTACTTTTTGAGTTATCCTGCTGACAACCAACACACCAACAAACCAAACAAACGCCAGTGAAAACAATACCTCCTTCGGCGGAGGTAATAAATGAATAAGATTCAAGTTTAACACTAAGGCTCCAGAGTATGATTTTACATTAAGAGCAAAATAATAGTATTATATATAGAATGAATGAAATTGCACAATCTAATGAAACCCCGTAAAACCTTTTTTAATCAATTGTGTGACATTGATAGGAGCCATTTTAAATGTCCCCCTGCGTAGAACCAACCCCTGGAATCGATCCTGACAAATTTTCAAGTCAAGTAGACACAAATTTATCCATGGTTCGATAGACTAATAGAAAGCACTAACGTTCTTTTATTTTATACATCGAAACAAATAAAAAACCTTGCAAAAAATATATATATTATTTGCTTTATCCCTTTGCAAAGAAAATAAGGTCTTATTTTGTATCACCCAAGAAATAAATCCTAGTCCATTTGAGTTAATTATAGTATTGCTATAAAGCCTATGTATATCAACGTCATTAATCTTTCCCCTCAGTCCTGACATTAGAAATGATATTAAGCAGTATTCATTTGATCCTTCAATCATTTGACAAAAAATCGCATCAGGGCATTAAAATATTTCGATTCTAGGCATTTCCCCGGTAAACTCAGGACTTTAAAAGTATACTTAGCATACACATAAAACATAATATAAGTGTAATAACTCTACATATATAAGTTAGTTTTTCCTCTTGTAAGTATTTTCTTCCTCATAAATAACTCTTATAAGAAGATATAAACAAAATAAATACAAATGCATGTGTGATGAGTCAATAAGAAAGCTAGTAACAGTGCTTTTAACTGCAAATAGGTGTATCATTGTATTGGAAAATAAACTTTTCTTAGATTTTTTCATTCTCATGCAATTTAATTTTGTTTAAAAAGAGAAATTTACTTTTTGTCTTTAAATTGACGAAGAATATTCTTCAAACGTCTCTGTTCAATTTTGCAGGGTTATCTTACTGAAATGAGTATGTTTTTCTCTACGTCTCATGAAGTGATAAGTTCAGTTTAACTATGATACAATTACAATTTCGGATTTCATTTTTATTTTGTACAGGATGCGCCTTAGAAACTTTTTCATTTAAAAGGCCAATAAAAACAAAAGTATTTCAGTCTTAAAAATGACATCGAATAAATGGCGACCACTATAGCATGCACTGATTAAATAGATTTTATATATTAGTGTTCACTCGTTGTAGCAAATCAATTCGTATGTTAGAAATGTGGTTGCGAATGCTATGGTCCATGGTCGATCGACATACACCAAGGATTTCAAATAATATCAACAAAAAAATATATATACATATGTATATAATACTGACTCTATTTATAGGATCAGCAGAGAAGATATATTTGTTTTTGGCCTAAAAACTAATGCTGAAATAAGTTTTTTTATAATTTTATTATTGTAGTTACAAAATAATGATAAAGGCTATTAAAAAAATGATCGTATTTTAGAGGGAGTTAGCTGATGGGAAATGGTGCTGACAGAAATATTTGTTCTTGTGTCCAAAAGGTCCCTCTTTATTTCGAACACAGTGAAGACGACTACGTACAACCTCTATTTCATAATAATATAACCTTCCTCAGTACTTCCTATGATTTTATTGAAGTTCAGTGGTTCATGTTCCTTTAATAAAACGAAGACTCTACTCATGGTAGACTCGCATGATAATACCATATTGGCCCATGACACATCAATACTCTTCACAACTCTAAATAGTTCATCGGGGCCCATAAAGATTCGTTGTTCGAACAGACACTTTTTTTAACTGCAAATTTTGTTTCAATATTAACAGCCCAGAATTCTTCACTCGTCCTCAGTCTCCTCAGCCAAGAAAAGTTCAAGGACTTCCAAAATGATTCGAGATCAACGAGGCCCAACCCCCAATCGTGAACTCGAGTGTGAAATCTGATGTCCGATATGTATGGTCGCTTTGAGTTCCATAGGAAACCTCTTCGTGTAGTCAACTGAGGATTTGACAGGACCCGAGTAAGGGACATATCTGAGTAAGTGAACTACTCGCGGAATAATCTTTTTATTCCATACGTTGATTTTGTCCAGAAGATTAAGATTCAGTTTTTGTAAAAGGAAACCGCCTTTCAATGCTATAAATGATGGTTTTTTTTCATTTTCTAGGACGGTTTCGTTTTCCTTATGGATGATGTGGATACCCAGAAGACTTCTGGAATTTAAATTCCGGGAATATGGTGTTGGAGAAGACGCTATAGATGAGACGACTACGGTTGTACTTACATTTATGGAGAGCCCGGAACGGCTTCGGAAGACTTCAAGAACCTAAAGAGCTCATTGATTGATTTTTGTTGAACTGTTGTGCTCCCTGTTAAGAATAAAGTCAGGTCATCCGCATAAAGTTGACATTTAAGGGTCATTTTTTCTGTGTGTAGTCCTATGATGTTTTATCTGAAATAATGTCTTCACACAGTACATTGATGGCTAGAATGAATAAAGTTGGCACGAGAATATCCCCTTGCTGGACTCCTTTTTCAATACTGAGCACATTGAAAAATCTTTTTGAATACCAGACGCAAGACAGATGCAAGTTGGGGAGCAAAGGATTCATAAAACTCGAATGGAAGGCCCGAAAGGACCAGGAGATTTATATGTCTTTTTGTAATTGTTTATAAAGTCCATAATTTCTTGTACCGTGATCGGATTTATGGGTTTCTTTCGTCTGGATTAAGAGGTGATAATTGGGACAATTCATCCTGAAGCTCCGTGGAGTAATTAAGCCTCATGTCTCTCCACAATTCACAGAAAGAACATCTTCTGAATTTTTGGCAGTCCTGACAGGAATACAGGCCTCCAAAAAATTGTTTTTAGGTGAGAAGGGTCGTGGTTGACAATATTCGTGTAGAAACGATCAACGTCCCTATTAAGTCCGTATATATCATATAGCCTAGTTTTAGTATTTAGAAGATCATGTCGATTATCACATAGTTTCTGCCTTCGTCTGTGCTTATCAATGAGGGTTTAATGATTTATTAACAATTATTGTTACCCCTCTAGAAGGATGTGTATTGTTTGTTTGACCATTCGACGCGAAAGAGATGTGAGAGGAGGGTATGATGGCTGTTTTAGTATTGGATTCTAGGATTGAGGAAGGGAGAGGTTCAAAGTTGGTTGGGGGATCTATTTCATTAGTCGTTTTGGTATTCGAGAAAGAGGGCTTATTATTTGTAGAGAGGGATCTTTGGTACTCCTTAATTGAGACCTTTCATTATTGCATTTGGATATTGTATGAAAGTATTCAAGGCAGTTAGAGCGTTGTCGACGACTTTTTTGGAATTCAAGTTTTATTATTTCACCATTCACAGGTAAGAAAGTTGGGAGTTTTCCAGCTTCAGCTTTTACTCTTAGGAGTAAGTTGCATGAACCTAGTTCTTGAGCCATTCCTTTAAAAGCCAGGTGGCTGTTTAACTTAGATCTATTGATCTCAGATCTGTCGTAGCCAAGAGAGGAGACTTCTTCTGCAAAAGCGCTTAAAGCTTCAGTTAGTTCTTTTTCAGACGCTTTTCCCAGGAACTTGAGAGCTCGAAGGGTGAATGGTCTTGCAATATTTTCAGGAGAGAGTTTCTCAGCCCAGGAATGTTAATAATAAACTCCGACTTACTCGGCCGTTGTTCGTAGACAAAAGGAAGCTCAACGTTCGCAATTTTTTTGAGTATATCAATTGGCGTTTTGACTCCAATTATGGCCTTGCCTGGGCCCATTTCGGAGCTGAGGTGAGAAATGTCGTAAGAAGGCAATCCAAGATTATGTATAGCAATCTCGGCCACGTCATAGTCTGAGAATTCATCTTCAGAGGGAGGGGTTTCTTCACCTTTCTTTGATATAGTTAATTTGAAAAAAGACACAATGTCCTACCTTTTTGAATGGAGGAGATGATTTCGTCTTCGTCGATGACGTCAGAGACTCTGCAGATACTATAGTCACTTTATTTAACTATTTTACAACGTAATTTGTAAAAATAATTAATTATTTTAAAATTTATTTTTCCTCTAAGAAACGACGACCTTGTTGACATACGTCAGGGAAAAAAAAGTATTGAGGAACTTTTAAATAGGACAATCTCACATCCAGGGGTCAAGTCTCGCAGCTACGGGGAAAATATAGCTCACAAACTTTTTACTCGCGTCGAAAATTTTACTAAAAGATTCACATTCCGTTCCTCTATATGGCCATTTACACCCTTTTATATTGCACTAGAGGCACTCCCCAAAATAGAATTAAAAAATAGTATAAATGTTTACCTGAAGGCACATGACGCCAGGACCCTTGTGAAAAAAAGAATGGTAAGACTCGCTCTAGAAGACCAGGGTCTACTCGACTGTGGATGAAAGACAGTAATGAAAATCCATTCACCAATTCTAGTCAGAAATGGGTGAGGTACCGGCTTGCTACGTCAAGCCTTTTCACTAACAAATCGTAGGAAAAAGCTGAGGAACAGCTCTGCTCTTTTTGCAATAATAACACGGAAACCTCGGAGCATCTTTTCTACGAGTGCAGTACGGTGAAGTCCATAAGGAAAATAGTGGAGCCTTTGATGCTGGGGGAGTTTGGTCTTTTCCTGAAGAAGAAAGATTGGCGGCTTGCAGTTCATCCGGAGAGTAAATGCGCTTTCCAAGCAGACGCCGTCCTCACCAAAGTCATCATTATGATTTACGCCGCGAGAAGCAGGAACCACCCCATGCCCACGCATATGGCTTTAATCATTTACAGAGAGGTGGAAGCCCTTGTCCAAGTCCACGTTCCAAAGTGAGCTTTATCTTACAACTTTTTATTTGTTTACATTATTCTCCTTCTTGATCATATCAACCTGATCATCTCTTTTAAAGCCTTATCCGATCTCTTTTCTGGTCGTTGTTCTTTTTAAATATTTATTATTGATATTAACATTTTTGTAATCGAACAGATTCCAGTCTTAATAATTTCCTGCTTTTTTTATATCAACTGTCTAATATATTTCATATTACTGCAATTACCTGTTTTTATGAATCCATTAATACCCCCACTATTATGTTATTGTTAACTCCTTTCTCACTCGTATATTACATCATTGAACTTGAATATTTTTAGAAAAGTTTCGTGAAATACATTTAAAAAATAAAAATAATAATAATATATAACCTTCAATAAATGAAATTTTTCTTACAGATTATAGAAAATTTCTGTGCAAGATTCCACTTATTTAAAATCTTCTTCTATCTTGAAGGAATAAAGTATCAAACGAAACAAACTCAGGGAATTATATGGTAGATCCTTTTTAATCATCGTTATTGAAAAGATCCTCCATGGAATGTGCTCATTACCGAAAAAAGTCAATTTCAAAATATGATAATAAATTTATTTTTTGACCTACTGATAGTGAGATTGGTTCTTCCATTATTTATAGCATAAGTATTTCATTAATTGATAGTTTATGAGCGTTGTTAGTAATTCATATGTTTCTAAAGATGTTGTTTTATCATATAGTTGTGAGTTTACTTGATGTTTATCTTAAGCTTATATATTTTCAATAGTTATTTGTAATTTTTTATATTGTTATAAAAGTAGTATAACTATGTCTTTCAAAAGTCTGAAACTGATTTAGAAATCAGGTTATTGGCAAATGACATTTTGCAAAATGAATTATAAAAAATACACTTTTTTTAGTTATTATGTTATTCAAATAATTACACTTTTATCGAAACTTTAAGATATACACAAAAAGTAAATACTTCATTCGTTATTCATTATTTTAAAAGGTAATTATTTTCAAGCCGAGGCGTCACATATACATATATTCGTGCAAAATGGCCTCCGGCTGTTTTACACACACTTTTTCTCCCTAACAAATAATAATAATAATAATTTTAGGAAGGGTAAGAAATGATAGATGAAGTCATTATTTCCCCTTTTTCTTTGATGATGCCTCCTTGTTTCTGATATTCGATTAATGCATAAGAGCGGAGAGGGAAACGGATGGCTTCATTAAAAACCTCATCATCATTCTACTACCCTTCAAGGAAGGAAAGTATTTTTAAATATCATTAATTAACCATAGGACACTTTCATTAAGTGCCAGCACAGGGATTTTTATTTACTTAAGATCCTGTCCAATCTATTGCTTTTAAGTTCATTTGACGTGATGATTGGTGAATAAAAAAGGCCTCAAATTGAGTTATTTCTTCAGTTGTTATCATTATATATATATATATATATATATATATATATATATATATATATATATATATATATATTTCAGTTCTTAAAACTCCAAAGTATTTGCGTTTAAAAAACATAAATAGACATTGTTGTCTAAAATTAATACTTTGGAGAAGAACGACAACAATTAAAACATATAATAAAAATTAATCAAACATAAAATGGCACAATACATACTTTAAAAAATGCTTCTCTAATATTTTAAATAATTATTATTTTTAATTTACGCTTATATATATATATATATATATATATATATATATATATATATATATATATATATATATAATATATATATATATATATATATATAAACCAGAACTCATATTTTTGGGAACCTAAGCCTTTAGTAACTCCAATTAGTTTTTTTAAGTACCTAATTATAGATAAAACGATAAAATACTGAGGCATAAGGAAAAGCTTTGTCTAAATACAAAAACGTGTTATATTATTACTGAGCCTTGTTACTAAAATCTTATACGAGATTAAGCCAGTCATTTGTGATTTGGTATCTTAATGTTTTCTTTCTAATTTTACTGTGAGATGTTATTAGAAGATATAAATACGTCCCTGGGATTGGTACATTAAGTTTGTAGTTGACTTCGGTTCCTTAATAACATAAGCGTGTGTTCATTTATATCTCCAGGCACTATCTCTTGAGACCACAACCGACCAGAAAACAATGATAGAATACCTAAAGACGGTAGGGAAATGATATTAATAAACACAGAATTCAACTAAAAGACTCCTCATGGGACAACGCCCTTCATCAAACTGCTCCTTAAACAAGGGAGTTTCTGACCTGATTGGACGTGGAACAGGTGAAACAGAACTCATACAGACAAGATCTGAAAATATGTGATTAGCTTATGGCTGGAAATTGAAGCATTCGATTTAAAATTTCGAGTTTGAGGAGGAGTGAAAAAACTATTTCTCTGTGTAAAAAATATGGAATGAAATTATAATATATCTCAAGAATATATGAAAAAGATTAACTATTTATATAGCACAAGAAAATTAACATATATGGGGTGCACAAAAGAGATTTTTTTTTTTTGAAAAGTCAATAAAACAAAAAGTACTTCAGTTATTGTTTTATATTTTATTCCTTTAATAGAATACAATATCCCAATTTTTTAATGCTATCTTGAAAATGACATTAGATAAATGGCGGACTACCATTTCAGCATATCAATCCGTTGTTGGCAATGGCGTCGCAATTGTTGTTTGTGCAAACACACGGATTAATGTATAGCAAAGTATTTAATCCCATGTCATTTTCAAGACTGCATGAAAAAACAGATATTATATGCTCACATAGATAAAATATAAACAGTAACAAAGCTATATGGTTTTTATTGACCTTTTAAAATAAGTAAGTTTCTCTGGCACACCCGGGACAAGAATGAAGTAAAATCGTTCAAGACAGACTTTTTTGGAGAATTGCATGACTTCCTCATGAATAAAATCAATCATAATAAAACTGAATCCAATTCCCTAATCCCTTAATATCCAGGTTTTCTTAGTTATTACCTCCGCCGAAGGAGGTATTGTTTTCACTGCGTTTGTTGGTTGGTTAGTTTGTTGGTTTGTTGTTTCAGCAGGATAACCTCAAAAAGTACTGAACGGATTGGATGAAATTTTGTGGAGTCGTTGGAAGTGCCAAAAGGAAGAGTGATTAAATTTTGCATCTCTGAGTGCCGAATTAAGCGCCAAATGAGCTAAATCTACTAAATTTTTCAATTTAGCCTACTCTGCCAAAAGATGTCGATGTGCTGTGAAATTGGGTGCCGGAGCGTCTTCCTCTGCGGAATTTCCGTCTAGGGGAACCCTCCCCGTCTCTCTACGCCTCCCCAGTCGTGAAAAATCCGCCCGGAAGGCTCCTGACGCGGAGGTTTGCACTCTCTGAGTGTATATATGCCTCTAGTTATATAATAGATTTAAAGCATTGCCTCAAGCATAAATGACTTTGAACATGTCACCATTATTTATGTTTTAATGTTTTTGTATTCATTTATTCTAAAGAAACCTAATAATAATTTGTTTATAACTTTTTTTTAAAGAGACTCAGATAGGAAACTCAGAAGAGTTATAACTTAGTGGATTAAACCAAAAAACATAATTCACCTACAAGCCGGCTTTGTGATAACCATATATGCTTAAGTAATAACACGTAAATATGGCTAACACTAATTGTGTCCACGACATTGCTCTGGAACCTCAAGGTACCCTAATTGTAACGTGAGGACTTAAGGACCAAAGGACACTCATTTTGAAACATAAATGACATGATTCTGACAGGATGTTCCCTTGGATGTAAAATTGACACTCCATTATACTAACTTTTTGGGCATATGCAGCCTAGAATGTAAAATACATATGTTTTTCAAACCATATATAGCATCATTGTAATATTCTGAACATGATATACCCCCTGGAGGTAGATTTGAAACCACAATATATGTCATAATTGTGTCATGACAAAGTCGACGGCCAATGACAATTGTATTATCTTGTAACATACACATGAGAGGTCGACCCATAATGGAATACCAATAATAAACCGATGGTTTTGCAACGGAAAATGATAGTAACTCTAAAAAACAGCCAATTTTTAAACTACAGCGTTTTCTATCGCTAAAATGATTATATATTTTCATATATGAGGGCTGGTCAATAAATCCGTGACTTTTTAAATGAAACAAAGTTTTTTTGACAAAAGCTAATTTTATTTTTTCACATAGTCTCCTTTGAGCTCTATACACTTCGTCCAGCGTTTCTTCAATTTTTTATCCCTTCCAAAATAAGATTTCTCGAGGTCTTCAAAATATATTTGTTTGTGAGATGATTTCATTGTTGGAATAAAATATCTTTCCGGCAAGCCATTTTTTAAGGTTCGGAAATAAGAAATAGTCACTCGGGGATAAATCTGGAGAAACGGCGGATGAGGGAGCAATTCATAGCGTAATTCGTGAAATTTCGCCATGGAAACAACATATGTATGGACTCTTGCATTGTCTTGATGAAAAATAACTTTTTCTTTGGCCAAATGGGGTCGTTTTTTCTTTAAAATCCTCATTAAATCGGTACAATAAGCTGGTATAACATTCGCCATTCATTGTTCTTCCCTTCTGAAGGTAATCTATGAGGATTTCGTATTTGAAAAAACTAAACTTTATTGATTAATTAACAACTATAACTGCCCTGTAAATTAACAGCCCTGAATTGCAATCAGGATTTTTTAACGTAAATTTTTAAAAATCCAAATATGTATGAGTAGGTAACTATATATATATATTTATATATATATATCTATATCATATACTATATATATATGATCTGCAGGGTAAAATCTGCACAAGTTCAACTTCGTCAGAATCCATAAGGATGCAATTAGAGCTTAGATATTGCACATGTGGGAGGTTTTGTGAATGTACTGTCGAATTGCGCCCGAAAACAAAATAATACACTGATACGGAGATGGAGCAGACCCGGAGGGACACGGTCATCGAGTTGCTGTGCGCAGGGCACCGTCCTGCAGCCGTCATCAAGTTGCCACAGTACCCCAGGAAGACGGTCTACGACATCACCAAGAAGGGGAGGAGTCAGGGATGTCCAAGAGAAAGGAGCACAATCCCAGGAGTGACCGGATCTGCACGCCCACATTTGTGGCTGGTCTCAAGGGTCTCTCAAGGCCAATCCGGGGACACCCATGGCGATCCTCTCCAAGAACTGGGGTCCACCTGTCGTCGTCCCCTGGATAGACTCAGTGGCCTCCGGGACCCCGTGCACCTTCCAGCAGGACTCGGCGCCCGCCCACAAGGCCAAACTTGTGCATCCTGGCTGTAGAAGAATGTGCCCAACTTCTGGACTTCAGCACCTGGCCCCCCAACAGCCCCGACCTGAACCCATGCGACTACTAATTGTAGGGGAAGTTGGAGAGGGAGGTGTGCGCCACACACCACAGCAATGTGGCGTCCCTGAAGATCTCCATCAAGTCGGAGATGAACAAGCTGGATCCTGCGGAGGTCTCCACAGCCTGTGGGAGGTTCAGGCGTCTTTTGGAGGACATCCTTGAGGCTGAGGTGGCCATATTAAATAGTATCTTGTATTTGTCTAATAGACAACTTTCTTATTCAAAATAGGTTCACTTTTGTTTCCAATTTGGATCTGGAGGATATGAACTTGGTGCGGATTTCCTGCAAGACCCTGTATATATATATATATATATATATATATATATATATATCTATATATATATATATCTATATATATATAATATATATATATCTAATATATATATATATCCATCCATATATCATTAGAATACAATAATTCTCTAACAATGATTACAACAATTATGTTAGAGTGTGTTTCCTATCCACAATGTGCCAATGTGCGTTCAAATATAATGAAAATAATAATTCTCATAACGAGATCTAAAAAAACTTAACTGAGTAAATATGTCCTTCAAAATTTTGTAATTGAAATTAAATACTTAAACAAATAATAAGTAATCCTTTCAATTTTAATACCCTCATGTTTATTGATATTGAAAGTAAAGATTGTCTGTTTACATGTTGTTCTTTTATGAAACAATGTAAATAAGTTTGAATAAATACTCATTTCTATGCTGTAGGAGTTCCTTCAGGCTTTGAAATGTGCAAGTAATGGTAAGATTTAGCCCACTTGAAAAAAAATTAAAATATATTGAATTAACATGGAAACTAACATGTTGGATACACTCTTGTTAATGTTAACTAAAATTACTTCGGCATTGACAAAGATGGTGTCACTTTTTTAATACTTTATTTTGTTACACTTTTTAAGTGTTTTTCTTCTGATGTTCATGTCTGAAAGTTTTTGAATATTAATATAAATTTATTAACCTAAGTATTTCTATATTATTTGGGTACTAAATGGGTTATATTTTAATTATTATGGTAGATTGAAATCATATAACTACATGGAATCTTTTTATTTTTATTTTAACGAAGATGCAAAGCTTTAAAAGGCTTAAGGCATAAAAAATTAAATGTGAGGCTTCCAGGGTACAAAGATGGGGAAATTGGGTGTTATCTAAATTTATATTGTTATATGATTATCATGGACCTCCTTTGCTGAATGAAAAGGGAGCTCATTATATGCATACGATCTAAAAGTACTTTGTTTTAATAAATATGTTGTCTAATAGGTTGAGTTATAAAAATTAGCTTCACCCAGTAAAATTCGGAATTTTAATCAAAATCATACTTCTAAATCAGTAAACATAATCCCCTCCGATTGCAATGACGTTGTAGCGGTAGTCATGAGATTTCAGAAATGATTGAACAGCTCGTCTTCGCTGACCCTCTTCATCGCCTGCTGCATGGTCAGTATGCCATCTTCGTGGCCCCCAAAATCGTCATTCCGGAGCAGGTACTTCTACTTCTGTAACAGTTTACCGGTCGCAGAGGTTCAAGTCGGGTGAGTAGGAGCTCTGTTTATCTGTTCAACGTCTCTTTGGATCAGAAAGTCAGCACTTCACTCGCTGCTTCTTATTGTCTCATAGGGCTGGGGGGGGGGGGGGGGGGACGTACACTCAGGACGTTTCGTTGTCTAAGATCCTCCGTTAACGCCTGTAAACGGTTTTCTGTGGTAGAAAAACCTTGGCGGCAAGTTGTCGAGTGGTCGTCCGAGGGTTATCCTCAGGTACTTCAAAGCATCGATCGTCTCCGGTGTCCACGTCTCCCAGTTGTTTGTTTTTTTGATGACGTATTTTTCGCTAGAGCATAACTGATATTACCGAAGTCCTTTCTTCATCTCTTGATGGTGGATATGCCAGGAGAGGAGTCAGGAAGGTAGAAATGAAGATCTCGTTTACTGTCTTAGAGAGCTTGATCCAGATCAAGAGGTAGGAGTGAAAGTTGGGTATATTTATTTGTAGCGGCGAGTGAGATAACAGATAGAGATGGTACAATTAATGACTATTTATACTACCTGAGCGGAGATTCCACACACAATATGCGATGAGAGCCCTCACATTGGATTTTTGAGCTATATTGTTTGCATTTTGAGAAAATAAACCTAGCTTATCCCTTTTGACCTGGCCTAATATAACTGACACAAGTACCCATTTTATTTTTCTCTTTTATTTACTATTGTTAGATTATTCAATACATCTTCTTTCTATACGACTTGCTATGAACAACCTCTTAGGGTCACGGAAACTGAAATTTAATCCAGCAATATGTAATGCATATAACCCAAAGGCGGACTATATTTCAATCAATAGTATATAATTCCATATAAGTATCAATGACACCATAAAACAAGATACTGATCACAATAAAAACATCAAAATACTTCTAAGACTTATAATACAACTTTAAGAGATGGCAAGAGTTTAAAAAAAAATACCTGGGTTTTCTCCCAGATTCATATTCAAAAGCATCTTCGAAGCGACAGGTACTTATAAGAGCTGGATCATTTTAAGCACTTTGTCGTTCCTCCAACGAGCGTCAAATGTTTTTCGCAAGTTAAGTGGAGACTCATTTTCCTCTCCACAGAGCCAGCACAAATCATCTTCCTTCAATCCCATCTCTTTAAGATGTTTTTTCACAGGGATATGGCCCGAAACAAAGCTCAAAACATTTTTATTGATGTTCTTGTATGCGTATACAATTTCCGTCCATTAGTAAGGTCCGGAAGAAATACTTAGTCTGTCGACAACTAGAATTGGATTGCCATTCTTTTAGCCATTGTGAGCGAATGTAGTTTTTAATTTTTTCTTTGACCGTTATTTTGTATAACTTCTAAGCAAGATAGAAATGAGATATTACGTCCCATCTTAGCCAAAGCATCCACAAATTTGTTACCTGTGTGATCTTCATAGCCTTTGATCCATTAAATAGTTATAGCCCTTTTCGATTTGTTAATTTCTTCTAAAATATTTCCTGCTCTTGCGTTAATGATTCTTTCTTTTTTGATAGTGATTCGATGGCTGCGATACTATCCACATAAATGATCACTGGGTAACTTTGGTATTTTTCTAGCTTGCTTAGGGCTCGTACTGCCTGGAAGATTCCTTCCAACTCAGCTTGGAAAACTGTGTGGAACCAACTAAGATTTCCGAATCAATACTGTAATCCCCTAGAGAAATGCACCATCCATAGCCTACTCCATTCTTCATTTTTGATCCATCTATAAACACATTAAGGTATTTAGGATCCACTGCAGTCCTCCCCTTAATGGTTATAAAATTGGGCAAACAATAAGCCCGATAGAAGTTATTTTCCAGCGGAGCTCAATACTGTTTAAAAATTACATTTAACTCCTTTTAAAGGATGCTTCCTCCACCTTCAGCTTGTGAATGTGCCAACCAGTTTATCGGGTCGCCATCTTTGTTTCTCAATCTAGTCATTAATGTTCGTTTTTTATACTTAAATGGAGCGGTTCAATATTAAATATAACCTCCATAGCTTTTGTGGGAGTGGATCGCATAGCCCTATTCATTAGTAGGCATGCAAGTTTATTGATTCTCCGAAACTTTGTTATATACTTTTTTTGTTCGATAATGCGTGGCTCCCATACACTAGCTCCATAACAAATAATTGGCTCAAAACAGGCCTTCCTAATCCAGTGGATATAAAGGGCCGTAGGACCTACTTCAATCCGATTAGATTTCGAACCGAAAAAAAAAGTTTTTATTGGCTTTTTCAATATTCCATGTATGGCCCCCACTGAATCTTACGACTGATTAGTATACCAAGATACTCATGGTAATTGATCCATTCAATAACCGTATTGCTGATTTTTATTTTGGGAAAACTTATTTTACGTGCCCATGTGCACACCATTCCTTTTGTCTTTGATTTGCTAAATCTTTGACCTAAACAAAAGACTTCATTTGGTTGACTCTTTCTTAAATAATATCGGCCATTGATGTCAGGTCAAAGCCTGTAATTACCGTGCAATGTCATCCGCAAATCCTATGGTGAGCAGTAGTCCTAGTTTAGGCTCTATGGCTTGTTGAATGGCAAAATTTCATACAAACAGCGAAAGAATTCTTCCCTGAGGACACTTGTGGAAGTGAAATAAGTATTCACTCCCTTTGCCCACAAACGATTTTACGGCTCGGTAGGAAATGTCTGTACCATCTAACTGAACACCAATCGACTCCATTAAAAAAATATTCAATACACAACTCTTTCCAGGACTTTTAAAGAGTGTTAGCAAGTGTTATAGCACGGTATGCTTTAGGATTTGAGTAGTTTTTCCTCATTTGGTTTCGGCAAAAACAAAGGGACAAGCTATTTAAAATGCAACTCCTTGGTTCACCATGAAATAGTTTTGCAAAGCCTTCTATGTTTCAGCGGTGCAACTGATTCGAGTTCTCGTTGGAGCGATATTGTGAGATCATGGGACAGTTTGTCTATTTCAACTGATGAAATGTCAAATTCATTTTCTGTGAGTATTGTTGTACTTAAAGAACCTAGTTTATTTGGGAACTCTAACCATTTCACTCGCCTTAAATTTCTCAATAGCACTTGCTGCAATTGTACATTCAAATGAAACATAATGTATTTATAGTCAGAAAACGTGGGTTTATCAGAGACTTCCCATAGTGAGATTAACGGAAGCATGAGGTGATTTGCAAACGTTACGTCAATTAGGGACGATCCAACTCCGCCAAAAAACGTACGTTTTTACCTTCATGACAATAATTCATATGAAGCACAAACTTCCTCAAATTATTCCTCTCTTTTATTGGTTGTTTCCTATCCCCAAAAAGAGCATTGGTGTCCATTCCTATGAGACGAGGTATCCGTTTGTCATTACATTCCTTCTATAATTTTTATATCGTAGGAAAGACACATGGATAAGTAATATCAGCATATAATTATGTTTTGCTTGTGTTTTACTTTTATTGTAATTGCTACCATATCTCTGCAAGAGTATTCCAGTAGTTCAACGGCCTCAAAGGTTTTTTGAAACCACAATGTTCACCCTTGAAACTAGGCCATCAAAACTATTTGGGGTGTACACATCGTAAAACAAGTGTTGTTCTGTAGTGGAGGTTCGGTTATCAAAGCAACTTCAACAGATTGTACTTCAAGTAACTTCATGAATTCGTATCCAGCCAGACTTCATTTCCCGAGATTTATATGAAACAAAGTTAGTTGAAATCATACTTGGTTTGATTTTAAGTAGGTAATGTTCCTGATCTCGGCGTATTTAAAAATCCAACCCGGATGGGCTTTTAAATAAAACCCAAGTTTTTTAATTAAAAACGGACAAAATAGAATATCTCATAATCTCAAACTGAAATCAAAATATTCTATTTTTTATCTAATAAGATAATTGTTTGTCGTACCTGTAGATAGTTAGGGAGTTTGAAGGATACATGATATATTTAGATCATAATGTACTAAAATTGATAACAGGAATTTTAAAAATCGTGTTTACGATGTAAAAAAAATGTGCAAATTGTAGGTCCACTATTAAGATTTGAAGAATCCGAGAAATATCCACGAATTGACGTCTCTGAATTATCCAGTGACGGTTTAAATGTTACATGTTGACCGACGCCAGAAATAAATACCTCGCTCCACACATGTGAACATAACAATTTTTATGTGCATAAAGATATCGAAGAAAATCACACATTTTTAAAAAGTAACGCATCAGATTATGAGAAATATAAATTATATTATTTCCTATACGGTTTTTGTCCTCCCATAGGCATAGCTTGTAAAAAAGCCAGTCAAAATACGCCACAGTGATTGTTTTCGGCGCCAGTGAAGCACTCAATACCCATAATGCTACTCGCTCTTCCTAGGGAAACAATGAAGAACATTAGAATAATACCCTCTAAATACCCACTACCTGGGTTTTTAGATTCAAAACCACTACAACCCTATTTACATACAATAAGGCTATACTGCCTCTCTCTTTGAGTTTTAAGCAACAAACTTTTTTTCATTTCTTAATTTGGGAATAGACTAATCGACTGTCCTTTTGGTTGATAAAAAAAGCCGAAAATATTGTTTTGTCCTCCTAAAACCTCTAGGAATATTATATGGTAAATATATCATGTCAAGCCTCTGTATTATCCAAAATACCCGAGTTATAAAGAAGTAGTAATTCAAGACAGAAGACGTAAAACAAAATGAATTAGTTGCTTATCAATATAAGTCTAAAATTTATTTATTCATATATTAGCTTCACTTTTTATTTATCATTTGATTTCTGTCAATTTATCATTTTTTTATAGTATAGCTAACTATTTAATTAATTGATTGTAAATTGATGATGCATTCAATTCTGATTTCATGAATAAATAATTATTAAGTATGTTTTGTGAAGCACAATTTTTTGGTCCTTAGTGGTCAGAAATAAAAAAATAAAAAACCTATTCTGAAATTGAAATGCGTGCATAACAGAAGGGGTGAGCTCTAAGTGTATTTCAAGCACATCGACCCCAGTCTCTTGTGAAATGCTTTATTTCTTCTCATCATTATTTTCAAAATTTTGATAGGCAGCAATGATGTTTGCAATTTTTTAAGAGATCCTTGTTAAGCCTTTATAATGTTATCCATCAATCTTTTAAAAAAAAACTCTTTCTTTGAAGGGAGGGGGGGGAGTATATTAATGTTATTTTCTGCATAGTAACTCACTCAGTTACATGGATGAATGTATAAAGCTATAAACATCATGAATCTTATTATATTGCATGTTTCTTTAATAAGGCTCAAGCCCTCCCCCCTCCCCTCCCCAAAAAACTGTCTCTTTCATGTGGTAATGAAGAGAACAATATCTAAGAGCAATAAAGCCCTACTTTGTTGCATTTAATAAGTATGTATTTTTCTTGTCGTATATAATATAGGATCATACTTACGAATATAAGAATGTCTTATTATATATTTAACATGCTCAAGTCCATAAAAACCCTGAACAAGCCAGTGGGTTATCGAATGCACACAAACTTCGTGTATTTTTGTTAAAGAAGAATATTAGTTGTTAATGTACATACATTGTTGAACGAAATATGGATTTTTTCACTCCCCCCCCCCCCCCCCCAGGAGTACATGCTGTTAAGCTTCTCATAGGGTAACAGAAACTGCAATTTAATGCAGCAACCCGTTAGGCATATACCCTAAAGGTGAGGTATATCTCATTTACACTCTATACAAACGGTGAACAAAATACAATATTATTACAATATAACATATAAAAATACATACTAAAAACGTTTAAAAGCACATATACTCGTATCAATTATATTACAAGTATTATTAAAAAATCATTGCGGAATTCGGGTTATTATTATTCAAAAAGATTTGTTATTCACATTTGCCGTTCACTTTTATAAGAAAATCTTAATGAAAAAATGGTTTGTTTCGTATAGAGTTTATGTTGTTGGAGATCCTTTTATAGGTGTTATTTTGTACAGCACTTATTTTGAAGATGTTTTTATTTTCTATTTGGAGCATATTTGTTTAAAAAATAGGATTTGTGTTGATAAAATTTACACCAATATGAAAGTTTGCTCATAAATTTATTTTTTGTATTTCACTACTGTATATTTTTCATAGCAAATGTTATTCAAATTTCAATTAAATATTGAAGTAAACATTGGAATCTTGTTTATAAGGAAAATAAGACAAAATACTACATTGACTGCTCCTGAGTTATCTCTAGGCAATTTCCAACATTAAATTGGAATTATATCAATAATTATCTCGTGTTATCTCGTGCGATACTTATTTTGAATATGCTTTTATTTTCTATTAAGAACATATTCGTTTTAAAAAAATGGATTTGTGTTAATAAAATTAACACCAATATGAAAGTTTGTTCATAAATTTATTTTTTGTATATTTATTGAAACTTAAATCATTTTAATGATGCAGAAATTATGAAGGCCGAATATTATGGCCTTATTAGTTCAATTCACCAATATAAGCATGGTATCTAATATTAATTTTGTTTGATGAATACTATATCTTTTTGTTATTGTATCTAAGGAAGCCAGATTTCGTATTTGAGGTTATTTCCAGGATGTCAATGTGAGAAGCCTATAGACTCACTTGTATGTTTTTAAATGACGTTTTCAATATATTCATATGCAAAAAATCACGGGGACATGAAATAAAGTCCAAAATTTTACAGAAACAAATGGTTAGAGTACATATTGTCCATTTTATTTAAGAAATTGATAGGCTACATTATTTTTATGTTCTGCAAAATGGTGTTTGATGTTCAAAAAATTGCTTTAGCAGTTAAACAAACTAAAGAGTGTTTTTTTATATTTTATGATAACATACAATTAGTTTATTTTATAATTGATTAATGTTCCATAAAAACGTAAGACACATAAAAACTTTTTTTTAATGGTTTTTTTGCATAGTTACAATTTCGGCTTGTTATTGAGAATATACAATTACCATCTGGTAACAGCTGTTTGTGTTACCTGGATAGGAAGAAAAAATGAAGGGAGAGAAGTGAGGCAAAATACCCCCTCCCTTATCTTTCTCTTTCTATCCAGGTAACACTAACAGCAGTTACCAGATGGTAATCGTATATTCTCATATCAAAAGATCAATTTTTGGGGAGAGTACGTATTTGCTTATATCTCTTAAAGTATAGCGATTTTTAGAACACCAAACATATCAAATGAAAGCTTGGTTAAACAGCTTTAATATTTTGGTATACTAAATCATGTCAATTTAACTAGTAGAAAGTTATATGTACATTAAAAAAGCCTATTTCGCGTACAAAATGACGCATATAATGGATTATTAATGCGTCAGAGACAAAGTAAAATTTTGAGAAGGTACCTTAACGCAAATCTAAGAAACACATTATTTATTATTTTCATAATCGATTTCGTATAGGTTAATACAGGCTCTGAATCATATGATGTAAATATAGATTGTACTGAATTCTGAATTGATAGAATGCAACCAAGATCATTTTTGGATTTATCATTCAAAGTTGTACTAAACTTAAAAGTACCATTTTACTCTGAAGCGAACAAGTCATCTTCTACAGGCGAGTGAAGTTAATTGATACAAAAAAGCTATGAAATATGCTATCATTACACACTGCATTTTTTCTATGTTTTTACTGAAAACTTTGTTTTATTAAAAAACATTAAATATACGTCTGGTAGTAAATTAGATTTCCTTTAATTAATAATTATTATTGAAGTCTGTAACGTCCACCATTTGAAGAAATTTGCGGAAAAAATATTTTTACTAAATTTTTAAAACTTTGACCTCGTTGCGCGACCTCGTAATGTTGACCGATTCTGTTCAAACTTTGTATGTCGTCTTCTTTTATCACCAAGAAACAGAAAATCCACAATGTTGCTAACATTTCAAACATTTGAAAAAATAGAACAACCCTAATATATATATATATATAAGTCTTAGTCGGCCTAAGACCTTCGTAGACCCTAATTTACATAATACAACTACTTTAACTGGGTGTTCCATGGGTTTGAAATCCACCGCCGATCCTTATTAAGGGGAAAACACCCGGCCTAAGACTTTTGTATACCCTAATTTAAAGGACTGAGCGGGTATATATATATATATATATAAGGTATGTATATATATATATATACAGGGTCCCCCGATGAAATTGGAGCGAAATAAAAATTTGTGTAACTTAGTTATATAGATGGGTAGTAGGCCGATAGTCATAAAGTAGAAAGCTACTGGGTTACGCTATACAGCCAGTTGATTCAAAAACACTATGAGGGACGTAACAGCGATCTGGAGGAGATTGTTTTCAGGGAGGAGGAACGGGGATTCGCCGTGGTGACAATCTTGTTAGCATGAATGGTATGATATCCAACTCTGAGCTATCAAGGTTGACTTTGTGCCTCTTAGAAGCGTCCAAAGACTGAGGAAATCCCTGGAGGACTGAAAGGATCCACGTAAAGTGATAAGTAGCGAGCCTAGGCCGGAATTATCCTCAAGAAAGGTCAGGGACAAGGGTTTGTGAAAAAGGTCCAGGAGATCATCGACGAAGAACCATCCGCTCATTATTGTCAATTGCTTAAGAGCTGGAGGTTAGGGAAAACACAATACAAAATTGCAACAGGACTCTGCACACTGCCATGTCTCTGTTAGATCTATCCAGTTGCTCCAGGAGAACACCTACGGCATCGTTGGGAAGGAGATGTAGCCTCCCAGCAGCCTAGGCCTAATCCAATGGACTATTTTGTCTGGGGCTATCTTGAAAGACTACTAATAGACGTGCTAACAACAAGAAGGCATCCCTAACCACCTCCATCAATAAGGATATGGCATCCATGGACAAGGAGATGTTGAAGAGAGCATGCCCCGATTTCAAGGGCCGCATACAAAAGGGATCTACACTGAGGGAGATTATTTTAAGTAATCCTATAGATGACATCCTCACCTTTCAAATGCACTTTATTTAAATAAATATCACTATAATAACATAATATTCAATTTTTGTGAGAAAGAGTTTTCGCACCAATTTCATCGGGGGGACCGGTATATATATATATATATATATATAATTCTTATCGGCCTAAGACCTTCTTTGACCCTAATTTAACGGAATACAACTACTTTAACTGGGTGTTCCATGGTTTGAAATCCACCGCCGATCCTTCTTAAGGGGAAAGAACCTAAGAATAGTATTGGTGGTGGATAATTTCTACTCGCTTCTATACTTCCGAAGTGCTATAAGAAAATAATAGAGGATTTAGGTGCTCATCCAAATAAAGAATGACGACTGGCTTATACGTCTTCCAAATACTATACTTAGTTGCATATGGGTACGCTTTTAACTAATCAAAAACTTGAAAAAATGTATCCTCTTCTTACGTCGATGCAAAGACTTTTATGGAAAGCCAAACCTGTCTACCACTCTGACACTTCAGTAGACATAATACACCAAAACAGAAATGTCAAACCTTTTATTAATAGATTTGGCGACCCCTCTCTTTAGAAGAAACCGCTCTGTTGAATAATTTTTATTTTTCATGACCTGAGATTGGATTCCACTTTGGTGGAGGAAGGTTTCAGTTTCCATTTCAGAGATCTGCAAAAACCATATGCCCTTCTATGCCGTGGTTTTCAAAAGTAATATTTGACAAGCAAACATTGAATGAAGTACGAATAATAGCGGAAAGTTTTTAATCATTTTATGAAGTCTACCTCATTGATAAGATCCTAGTTTCGATAGACTTATTTTAATGCGATAATGCTTATTTATATCCTGTCGGATGCAATTATATCGAGCCACATAGACTATATATATATATATTTTATATATATATATATCCGCTTTAATAACTGTATATTATACTAACGTCACATTTATGACATTCCTCGTTATGTGTCAATAATTTCAAACATAAGTCAAGTAAAATTGAAAAAATCGGACTCATGATCTAAAAAATACCGCAATTTAAATAAAGAAACTCGTGAAATAGAGAAAAAACCTTTCCATACTTTAAAGTAATTTAAAACCCTTTTTATCTGTCTGCATTATAGTATTTTAAAAGTAATATCCAAGAAAATATCAAGGAATTGTAAAAATGTTTTAGCCTCCAAAATAAAAGAGAAGAAAAATATACTCAATTTTCGTTTATATCCTGCAGGGACTGAGTGCTTTTTTAATGTAAGAACCTCACGAGTTGAGATCATAGAGATATAAAGATATAGAGAGCTTATTATTCCCTTCAATAGCAGAGAAACATCGTCGTTCAGCGTTCACTGGTGTCCAATATAAAGAAAGTAATTTATATAACGTCATCGTAAGTTGATCATAGAGATAGAAAGATTTGTTTATATTGGCCACAATGACGTATTTCTCTGAAGAATCCAATAAGCTCTCTATGTCTTTATATATCTATAGTTGAGATCCATGTACTATATTAGCGTAATTCAAGTTAAATCTACTTATATATCTATGTACTTGTGAAAAGGTTTCCCCTCAAGCATAAACAAGCAGTGTGAAAACAAGGTTGAAATATTCTCAAATGCAAAATACTTCAAGCTATTATTATATAGAATGGCAATTTCTTTCCAAGTGTCTTATAAGTACTTATGAGATATAATGCAAGTCCATAAAAAGTTTTCTTTGCTGTATATCATTTTTTAGTTTAAAGAATGAATATTTGATTGCAAGACTAATATTGGTTTTGTAAAATAAGCATTCCAAATGTCTTATCATTGAAGACGCAATTCTTAATACAATATTTATTCATTTTCATAGGAAGCTCATGTGCATTGTATAGAAAAAACTTTTTCAAATACTTATTAACTTTGTTGAAGCTTTATAGAGACCGTTAAGGAATCATATTTTCATATCACCATCGGCATAAAGATAATTGTTTTTTAGATAATTATATTATATTAAAATGGGCGACATACTAATCAAATACAATAAATCTACCACACCAAACCACACAACGACCTTCACCAGGCAGACGTATGAAATTTCTGAATAACTATTGCCCTGACAATCTCGTTCAACAGTGGCCCTCAACATACCGTGGTGCAGAGCCAGTGGATGACTCCAATATTTTTCTTACGTGGTGTTGACCAAATGTCACATTCCTGCTGACTGTGACCCACAAAAGGCCGGTGTAGCTGTCGCAGGAGTGTCTGAAGCACCAGACGTAGTTTGAGTTTTCCCTGCGTTAAGGTAGAGTCTGTTGGCATTCGCCTCCATGGCCTTCGATGCCACGTCCACAGCGAGGTCAACTGTCCTCTCGATGTAGCCGAGACGACGATGGAAGTGTCTTGGGCATATAGCCTTACTTCGAACTGAGCTTTCGGGTTGAGAGCTGCTCTCAGGTAATCAGGTAGGTCAGTTGCAACTGCACAACCTTAATAAAAAATGCAGATTTTCAACTTACCCTTACACAAATTACGTTAACATTTCACTAAAAATATTAACACTCACATTACAAAGTTTTATACTTATAAAAAATATATACTCAATAAAAAGATATATTGAAAAAAACGGCCATGTCTCACTAGATTCAATGCTTTAGTTCTTAGGGCCTTGTAAAACGTTTTCCTATACCTCGTTCCGTTTTTGCATGACTGCTCAAGTACCATTCGAAGCCTAAAATTACGCTTGGAATTTTGCATCTTCGCAGAGGAGCATTAACATTCAAGTCTATTTTAAGGTTATGATTGACATCATTTACATCAAGTATGAAAAGCGCTAGTGCATACATGTCGAGAGTGGCCCAGCTGCGTTCCTCTTATTCTTTTAAGATCTGCTAGGGAGTTCTCTAGGCCGAGATCGTCGAAAGAAGTGGCGCATGATCGGAGAGAGCGTCATAATAGAATTCTACGAAAATTGCCTCGGAGGTATGCGTGATCGATGGCTGTGGTACGGAGGTCTCCATTAAAAACAAAATCACATTGAAAGGATGGACCACCCGGTTGCAATTGAAGTCCGAGTTCCTCGTAGTAGCCCTTCTCATACTGCACGGTTGTGAGTGACTAAACTGTTTGTAGATGCCCACGTCAGACGCATTCCGATCCCGCTGCTACAATGGGAATATCGGACGGAGTTTGAATCTGCTCAGCTTGTTGGGCTTCGACAACGAACATGGCTGTGCAACATCTCTTCGACTCGTGGGCATACGCAGAAGAGGGTCAAAGCCTGGTAGAAAGGGCAGATCGTCCTGGAAAAGCTCAGTTTCTGTTGCAATTATTACATTATATTTTGCATTAACGTTATCAATGAGACCGCTAGAAGCCTCATGGTGGAGAGGCCGTGCAAATTCCATACTAGCAATGCGGCTGTCTGTAGTCTAATAGAGTCTTTTTTGCGTTGTCTGTGGAGGCAGTTGTGTTTCTTGAGGGGACAGATGTGGGCCATCTTGGTAGGATCCACAGGGAGTTGAGGTGCACTGTATTCCAGGCTGGCCTTAGTGGTGGAGTGATAAAGTCTTGCAACTTGTGGGGCTTATCTTAGAAGCAGTACAGCAGATGGAGATAAAGCATCTTAATTTTATTATAGAAGT
>CP045891.1:26582924-26656644 GCA_013387185.1 Caligus rogercresseyi
AACCCCAGGGACCGCAACACATGCAAGAAAATGAAGAAGAAGAGATGAAGAAGAGACAAGAAGAAGAAAAGAAGAATGCTAAGGAGACCTCTTACGCAAGTAAAATTACATCAAAGAAACTTAAACAAGGAACTGTTTTAAACAACCGGTGTGGGAAAAAATCTTCCTAGATTGGAAAAATAGTAAAAACATGAGTGTTAAAGGTTTCTTCCCTAACATTCAACATTACAAAAAGATTTTTAACTCGTTGCCTATTACTGAAGACGAGGTGCACAGAATAAATGACTGCAAAAGTGGGGCAGGTTACATTGTGATTACCCTAAAAAGGCCGACAAATATGTTATGGAAATTCGAAAACACAAAAACTAATTTCGAAGTAGACGAGGATATAATGTGTAATGTCAGGGGACTTGAGACTCTGAGACGCTCACAAAACCCTATTGTTGTAACAATAAAAATGGATCGGAGACGGACCTTCCTTCTTTGAAGGGGATACTGGAACATTATGGGGAATCGTGGGGGATTTCGAAAGTGTTCCACACTGCGTTAAGGCCGAAAGCGAGGACGATGCTCAATACGCAAAGATCATCAACAAGATTATGTCTGGAAAGGTTTTAATAAAAATTAAACCTAAAAGAAAACTGCCTGCCATAGTCCCTATAATGGGTAAAAAGATCGAATTGATCTCCGAAATACAAGAAACGCAATGTTTCAAGTGTTTCAAATTTGGGCACATAAAATCCAAGTGCAATGCCGACCGGAAAAGTACTTATAATGAATTTGAGCAAAACTTTTGCCAACATTTAGGTCGCCCAGTCCGTATACAAGGACAAGTAGAGAGGTTCCGAACCGAAAACGCAGCTCGCAGGGAAGAACAGGAGGAGCAGGAGGAAAACGATAATGCAGAAACTCTCGAAAAGGAAGATCAACAAACATCACGGGAAGAATTGGTGGAAGAAGACGCAAAAAATACCGAGCCGGGGAGGAAAGAGGAGGAGAAAGAAGATGAAGATAAAAATCCTAAAGAAACAAAACTTCGTGAGGACTGGCAGAAGGTATTGAGAAAAAGAAACAAACCCCCAAAAATACAAAATAAGACCCCAAAAAGAATTCTAACCAGCCCTGGACAAGAAGAAAAGAAGAGACATCGACAGGAAGAAACCTCTGAGTTATTGGATGATAACGATAGGAATGGAGTCTTTGTTCTTTCATCATCGACCAAACCGTCAAGTAATCGGAGAGAGACACCGCCAGAAGATACAACTGCTTCAATCCTAAATGATGACGGCCATGCTCACAGCAAGGAGTAGAAAACCGATCCGTAAGAAGTATTTTATACCTCAGCAAAATAAGACGGAATGTGTGTGTGTGTTTTTTTGTTTTGTTGTTGTTGATGTTTTTATTTTGTGTTTTAGTACTGTTTATATATTTATACTATCAATATTTCAACTTAAAGTGCCACATATTAAATCTTTTTCAAATGTATATTTTGCAGAAAAGAAAGAAATGAAAATTTACCTCCCCCTTTTATATTTCCCACAATCATGCAGCTCAAATTAATATCTGCAAATGCCAACTCCATAAATAATCAATCAAAAAGAAAAGATTTTTAGATTACATGCTAATACATCGCCCAGACATTATTAATATATGCGACACGAGAATAAGAAAGCAAGAACCTGATTGGTTGTTCCCAAAAGACTACGATATATTTGTGACACCTGCGGTCTCAAAAAAGTCCAAGCATCCTTCAAGGGGTATTTTAACCTTAATAAAATCAAAACTGAAGCCCAAATGTGTGGCAACGGACTGTGGAGGTAACTATTCTATACTTACGATAGTTTGGGGGGGTAGAAAGATCAAAATTTTCTCAATTTATGGACCAAATAGAGACGACCCCAAATTTTATAAAAGCTTGGAGTCAGAATTCCTAACTGAAAATGATGAAAAAAAGACAGACATTATACTAATGGGAGATTTCAATATTGCTTTAAATCAAGAAAGAGATACGTTGAACTATAAAAAATGAATAACGTCCAAGCAAAAAATACATTAATTAACATCCTTTATAAACACAACCTCGTTGACCCCGCAACTAGGTTCAGTGACACTCCATCCCATACTTTTCATATTTGGAATGAAGAATGTTTAATCAAAAGCTCACGTCTTGACTATTTCTTTGCCTCGGAGGAATTAATTCCTTTAGTCTCTAGCTACCAAAGAGTGCCTGCATTTAGATCAGACCACAACCCGATAATCCTTGACCTCTCCTACCCTGGTAGGGAAATAAAAAGAAATGGAAATTAAATACAACCCTCTTAGAACACAAGGATACTTGTACAAAGGTGACAAGTATCATAAAGGACATAATTTTTAAACTTAAAAATTGCGAAATAAAGTCCCCTTCTCATGCATTAAAATTGGCGTTGGATTGCTCTAGACGAGAATTTATAAAATTGGGAGTCAGATTGAGTGAGGAAAGGAAAGCAAATTTTATAAAATGTGTGGATGCTAAAGAACAGGGTATAGAAGACATAGTAAACGAAGAGCAAATTCGTGTATACAAACAAACTCTTTCAGAGGGCCACATGATTAGAGCAAGGATTCCTTTAATACCTAAAGAAGAGGTATACTTCAATGCTATGAAGAAAATTGAGGAAGGTAGAGTAAGCAAAAAACGGGTTGGGGCACTTTTCAATTCTGACGGGAATTTAGAAGAAAATTCATTTTGCATAAGAAAAATAGTTAAAAAGTTCTATGGAAAACTCTACTCCTGTAATGATTGTAAGGAATTACTTCAGGGTAAATGTATGAAATGTCTGTTCAATTCAGCGGATTGGATCAGACAGATCAAAAGGAGAGAAGCCAAGAAGTCGATTCAAATAAGTAGTGAAATGAATGAAAGCTTAGAAAAAAAAATTAAAAGCGAGGAGATAATGAGTTACATTAAGAATTATAAAAAGAAAGATAAGTCCCCCGGACCGGATGGTTTCCCGATGGAATTTTATCAAAGCTTTTCGGACATTCTGTCAACACTGCTCGAAAAAGTATTTGAAGAAGCTAATACAAATGGCTATTTCGAGAGAGACATCTCTTCAGGAAGATTATTATTAATTCCGAAGAAAACCAAAGATCCAAGACATGTAGAAAATCTAAGACCCTTAACTATGCTAAATACATCTCTGAAAATCCATAACGGAATCATAGCAGCGAGGCTAAGGAGCTGTCTTCCTCATATAATAAATTCGTCTCAAAAAGGGTTTGTTGCAGGCAGAACAATGGAGGATGTTGGGCGAGGCCTAAAAGACTCCATGGCGTACGCAAAAAAACAAAATTCAAACGTAGCCATTATGAGTATAGACTTTAGAAAGGCATTTGACAGTATTTCTCATCATTGGATTATACAATGTTTGAAAGATCATGGAATAGGAAACAACTTTTTAAGAATGGTGGGTTTGAGTTTAGCAGATATTTTTACGTTTTATGAAAGAGAGGATAATACCTTTAAAATTGAAAGAGGATGCCGTCAAGGCGACCCCCTTTCGCCAGCTTTGTTTATTATTAGCTTGAATTATTTAATCGAAGAAATACAAAAATGCAATAAAATAAAAGGGGTAAAAATAGGAGAATACGAAAAGAAAACAGAGGCATTTGCCGACGATATAAATATCATATTTTCAGGAGGCCAAAATAATATAAGCCAATCTTTTAATGAAACTTTATATATATTTGAAAATTTTAGAAAAGAATCGGGCTTAACAATCAATTTTAAAAAGACAACTTTCATAGCTGATTTTAATGTAATTTTTGATACACGGGGAATACAAGTAACGAATAAAATTAATGTGCTCGGAACTTTTATAACTATAGATGATCAAGATCAAATTGAAAATTGTAAGCTCATTGAAGACACCATTCACATGGCAACTGGCTATTTCTCAAAGTTTATCAAAAAAGACGTTGCAGCAAGAATTTACGTATGGAACGTTAAAATTTTACCCAGAATCATCCATATTTTAAAACTGACGCCAGTGTCAGAAATCGTCTGTACAAAGGTGAATAGGATTTGTGACTATTTTTTATTTCCAAACGGACAACCAAAAGCTATTTCATGGAAACGTGTCAAAACTCCTTCAAAATTGGGTGGATTGGGTCTACTGAATTTGGAGTGTTTCTGGAAGGTGATTCTTTTTAATTGGTTCCGAAGAGTTTTGGAAGAAGGCACTGTATGGACAGAAGTGTTGAGGAAGAATATTTTAGGGATTCGGGGCGTTCTTTGGGGGTGGAAAGAGGAAATGGGCCTTCTATTATATTGGGGCTGTCTAAAGGAATTAGTTCATTCTGGAGAGAAAATTTTAATGTTAATACATACTTTGTTTACTCTCTTTTACCAAAAATGGCATGGCAGGAGCCAGTAATGGGAAATAAAAGATTACTATTTCTTGATGGGACTTCCATTAAAAAGAAGCTAGATTGCTTGGGGGATATTTTCAATAGTTCGAATAATCTTACTAATAGTGAAATTTTAGAGAAAAATACAATTTTAAGTAAAATAAATTTTAAAAACAGGCGAATAGGACCACGAGATAGTTTTTACAATTTTATGAAATCAAGTTCTAACAAGACCCTTCGGATTTTATTATTAGAGGAAAAATCAAAAAACATTTATAGCTCAAGTAGATAGAAGGAGAGGCAGTTTTAAAATAAGCTGTTCAAGTTATGATGTAATAAAGGGTATTCAACCTAAAAATCTTAATTATCCCCTATTCTGGTTAAAGTATAGAATTGTTACTAACACCTTACCCCTTGGTGCAATATATGGCAAAACAAGTGAGGATAAGTTTTGCTCCTTCTGTGAGGATGCAAGGGAAACTTTGGTTCATTTTTTAATTGAATGTCCAGAGGTGATTAGATTTTTAGATGTTTTAAGGGAACGTTTTAACGAAAAGTTCGGCCTTATACTGCTGTTGAGGGAATTTGTTTATTTTTACTCTGGCCCGTTTCAAAATGAAGTCAATTTTTTAACAGCAAGGGCGCAATTTTTAATGTATAAGTTAAGAACTAATAAAGTCCCCCTACCCTATAATTTGTCCAAAATAGCAGATTTTGTCTTTAATAAGCCAAGGGTGTAATGCTTTTTTTGGGCATATATATATATAAATGCCAGTGTTTTTTTTTGTTTTTTTAAAATTATGCCGAGTGTATTTTTGTTTTATTTATTTGATGTATATATGTGAGTGTTGATTTTTTTGCAGAATGTTGAAGTTATTTTTTTGTCCTCATTTGTATGAGTATGAGTTAAAAGCTGAGATGTTTTGAATAAAGTTGTACGGTCGTACAAAAAAAAAAAAAAAAAAAAAAAAAAAAAAACAGAGAGGAAAATAAGATTAGTTAGGAAGAAAATCGGGCGTGTGAAAGTGAGAATCTTAATAGGACATGTTGTGGGGACGGCGGAGGTACAAACTCTTGAGTGATATAGCCTCTAGTTTTCCTCTGGCGGTGTTTTGTTGGTTGGTTTTGGTTGTTGTCAGCAGGATAAAAGATGTCAAACGGCAGAACGGATTCGGAATTAAACTTGTGGAGTTTGTTGGAAATGCAAAAATGGAACAAGTGTAAATTTTTTGGCATCTCTGAGTGCTTCTTTAAGATGCAAAATGAGCTAAATACTACTAAATATTTCAAGTTAACCTACTCTGCCAAAGATGTCGCTGTGCTGTGCTCTCCTCTTGATGAACTGGAAACGCCCCCTATATTTTTTTTTTTTCATCAGCAAGGTATTTATTTTATTTAAAAAGTATAATACATAATTATAGATAAATAAAAGATAAAAAGGAAAATGTGTTTAATAAAACATAAATAAACATTCTAGTTTAAAATTATTTTCCTTTTAAAGCCCACACATTCTTATACAAGTAATAGACTACTATTAAAATATCAATGATTAAAAATAAATTCCATAAAGGATTAATGAAAAACACTAAAACATAATCAACAATCAGTCATGTCATTTTGAACTTTGTATACTGTTAATATTATTTTGATCGATTCGCATACTGTGGTGACAAGGATGGGATACTTTTTTTTTTTTTAAATAGTTATAAATTATATTTCATTCATACAACATTTTTGTAAATAGAAAAGTGGTAGGGGACAAATGGTCAATATATAAAGTTTAAAACACGAAAAATGCTTTTAAAAAAATAAAACTTGGATTCAATTTTTCATAAAATATAAATGTTTTTAATAATTGATTCGGTCTAGGAGGGAGATGTATCTTTCCACCAACTTGTCCAGTCCTATAGGAGAGGGTTCCCCTTGACTCGCGAGGCGTACAGAATTCCTTGAACCTTGGAAATTATGGACTCTATTTGAAAAGCGTTCTCATAACTGGGGGACGTTGATATTAGCCAGTCTGGGGGTTCAAGGTGTTCACCGTATGCCCTTTGTATTTTTTCCTCTACTGACTTAACAACAGGGATAATGATTGGGCAGAAATAGAAAAAGTGGAACGAGGTCTCCTTCTCTTTCCCACACCAGTGGCATAGTTGATCTTCTGAATGGATCTTCGATTTACTCATGAAGAGAGATGAAGTTGCCAGCCTGTATCGGAGCCATTTCTGTCTTGAATCTGAGAAGGGATTCTTCATTATGATTTGAGGACATAACGAGGACACATTCCTGCTTTCATCGAGCTTATGGAGTCTTCGTTTTACAATTTCCGAAGGCGGTTTTTGCTCAACATTTTTATGATATGCTCGGCGAACATCTTGATTTTTAAGATTGGATAAGCCGATGTAAAAAGGGATGGGTGGGCCAAACGGAATTTCAGGCTCTGGTCGGTCTTTTATTATTTTTTTCACCCTAAAGTCCAGGATGAAGTTTTTTGTTTTTCCTCGTTTCTGTGGAATTGACCAACCGAGGTAAGGTGACAGTCTTTGAGAAATTCCGTACGACTAAGTAGTCTAGGGTTTTCGTTTAATGGCTCATCTGAACCCAAAAGAGGAAGGCACCCCTCTATGACTGACTTCCACGATTGTTTCATTTTTTTCCAGTAAGAGCCACACAGAGGCAGAACTTTAAAGAGTTCTGTAGGTCCCACATGGATTCTTTCTGAAAAATGGTGTCCTGTGTTATTTAAAAATATTTTTTTAATTCTTAAAGACCAGAAGTCATGATTTGTGAAAAGCCTCTTCATCCATGAGAGATTCAATGCTTTCCACATACATTCCACGTTTAGAGCGTTTAGTCCCCATTGTGACGGTTTGGTGTCTATTCTACTCTGGGAAACATATGGCCTTGAGTTTCCCCAAATTAACCCTGATCTTATACTGTAAATATCACGGCATAGATCCTTTGAAAATGGAATGTATCTCAGAATATGCCAAATTTTGGAATAATTGCTGAGTTCCATGCTATTAGTCTTTCAAAACGAGAGAGGGGAATACTTTTGTAAAAAGTTACGCTTTTTTGTAGTGTTTCTAAGATCCTGGTCATATTTATCTTATCCGCGATGCTTGAAGAAGAAGCAACGTCGATCCCAAGAATTGACGCTGAGTCGACAAAAGCAAAATCATTCAGGAAGGGTTTCAACTCGTTTCCGCAATTTGTCACTATTTGGTCTTTGTGACATTGATAGCGAGACCAGAGCATTTTTTGAAAGCGTTAATAGTGTCCAAGGAGCTTTTGATAGAGTTTAATACCCTACAAGTTGTTCCAGATTTGAATATTGTCAGGTCATCTGCGTACAGGGTACATAAATCCCCAAATCTTGAAGCGCCCGTGTCGTATCCAGATACAAGTTTTTCATATAACCCGTTTATTGCAATTAGGAACAAGGATGGCGATAAAGAGTCACCTTGTCTACAGCCTCGAGTAAGAAAAACGTACTCTGTGCTCCGGGGAGATCTATACTAAAGAAGAGTTCCGTATCCCCCTATAATTCAAGTTTGTAGAGTAGAGGTTAGCAGTGAGTAGAGTTAAAAGGGCAGTGCGTCCAGGGTGGAAAAGACAAAAAAGACCAAGTGATTCATTTGGTGGGGATCGGCGAGGTTTGCATCTCTGAGTGTATACGTGCCTCTATTATCTATGCATTCTAATTATCTTTTCAAAACTTATCCATCTTGATTTTTTAAATAAAAATTATTAACAAGGTATATGTACACAACGTTAGAAATCTTCTGGCAATCTAAAGATTGAAAGAAAGACATGGAAAATCAGATATGAAGAAGTATATATGATTATGAAGTTTTAAAACACAGTACTACCATTGGTAATTACTGGTGGATGTCGTTGTATTCTTAATTAGTTGGGGTTGCGGGGCATCTTGATATCTATGTGTAATTAAGTTTTTTTCCCCTTTAAAACTCGTTTGTACGCAATGCCTCTGTGATTTAATAATAAAACTCCATATAGATCTTGGTTTAGTAGCTCATAAAATGATTAGGGGGATAGGGTTATGGAGAAGACCCCTTCATTTTTTTCTCTTCTTCTGTTGTTAGGAAGGAGGACTTAGTCATTATCATCAAGATCTTCAAACGAGGGAGGGAGAAGAGAAGGGAGGAGGGTTCTGGTTTTTTTGTGCTTGTAGAGAATGAAAGTAAGCATCATCTAATTAGTATTAAGGAGGATGGAAGAGAAAAAAGAACACACAAACTTTGTAAAACTCTTTGAGTACATAACTGGCCTCTTACAGATTTCTTGTCCGTAACAATATGCTACACAAAATGTGATTGGGACATTCAATCAACACTATGTTCCATGTGTTCTCTTCGTAACTCAACATGTAAGGGGAAAAAAACTATATATATCATTATATATATATATATATATCGATATACTTACTAATTATAACAAATATTATATATATATATATATTATAAAATTTGTAATTTTTTGATGTATAGGATTATATATCCTAATAAGCGGGGAGCGTCCGTGTTTCCCTTCCGGACTGAAATCTCTTAAACTACTGGACTGTTTTAGATGAAAATTGGCACACAGATGCATCTTGACACTGTGATGGTTCCAAGCTAAGTTAGATCTGATCAAACCAGATTTGGTCTGTGAGAGGGTTTGCGGTTTGCATGGATGTTTGAGGGTCGGAGACGCGGGATGTAATTAGATGTTTTGTGGGTTTGGCCGTAGGCATCTTTTGATATAAACAAAAAAAAGGCGGCTAGCGTCCTTGCAAAGGCCTGAAAAAAGGGTTGGAAAGTTTTGGTGTCCATAGTTCGTAAGTGAGATTTTTAGAGACAGAACGCAAACTAAAAGTTATCTGCATCTCTGCCCAAAGAACCTGGATCTGGAAAAAAATTCCGGATCCAGAAACTCCGGACCCAGATTATGACATTTCCTTAACTTTTGATTCTTTCCATTTCCAAAAAAAGATACTCTGAAAGGATATCAAAAATAGGGTTTCCAATCGGGTCCCACAGAAATTTCCCGGAAAACCGGACCGGGCCTGTCGGGAAATTCAAGAAGCCTCTGGGGCGACTTTTTAATACGAAAAAAGTTCAAAACAAAATATTCGAAATGAAGGCCTTGCAAAATAAGCTAGGTTGTTTATGTCAATGTCGGTTTCCGGGACATATTTGGGCCGATATCTGGATTTTTTTAAAGTTGCAGTTTTTCGCTATTTATTTGTACTTAATCATTTTTAGCTTCCCAAAGGGAGCACTTTCATGTATTCTGTATCCGAATCCGAGGTCGTTAAGACCCTCAAATCCGTACATATGCTATATATATATCATAAGAGTCAAAATGTACTTTACTCAATTTCAGGCCGAAGGCCCGAGCGGTGTGTTTTATAGATGCAACTTCCTGCATTCTAATCAATTTTAGGGCATGGCAAATCCCATCTGACTCACTCTTTCAGAATCTACCAACACAATCATTTCTGTAGCAATCAGAATCAATGGTAGCAACTCATGCACTCGCTCTTGCCAGCACTACCTACGGCACTGAAAATAGCAATTAAACACAAAGCACTCGGCGGTGCTGTACATGAAAATAGCATAACCCAATGACTTGCCAATTCCCCCTTTGTTGCGGAAGAGTTACTGCATTGCTTTTCAGTGCAGCTGATATTGAATAAAAATAAATACATTATCACAGTACTATTATTATTATTATAGACCTATTAGGCCTCTATTACAATGTGGCACACAGCACGCAGCCTTCCATTTTGAGTGAACCAATAAACCACAGGCACACTGGTTTTATTGATTGACAGTTTAAGTGCAGACAAACTCCTTTATTGGAGTCAAATAGGTGGTTGTAAAATAAAAATAAAAACACATATCCCATATATCATGTTTTAAAAAAATAGGCCTAAACAAAACAATACATTCATCAATCATTAAGGTGTATTACTTCACGGTAGTTAAAAAAACATTAAAGAAACATTCAGGTAAGCATTCAAGTAAACATCATTTACTCACTCCAAACGTAGATTTGCGCTCTGGAGTGCGGTGGATAAATTCTCCAATTACATCCTGAAGATTTAAATCGTCCAAGATATCTTTGTGGACGTGGAGTAGGGCCATGTGGGTCAGTCTGCACTGACTGACCTTGCTGCGGAGCCAGGTTTTCAGGCGGCGCAGAGCTGAAAATGATCTTTCCGAGCATGCAGTTGACACAGGTAAACAGAGGCACAGATGGATAAGCTTCTCCACTTCTGAAAAGAGGCCTCTAGTTTGGGGATGAAGCGCTGCCATGAAGCGACCCAGGTCGTTCACTGTGTGAAATGCTTGGTCCTTGGTCAGGCCACCCAGCATTTTCAGTTGCAAGGCGATAGACTCAAAATCCTGCATTGGCAGCTGAAGGGCACTGACATCATCACTGTCAGACACGAGGCCCCTGGTAGAATCCAGCAGCACCTTCTCTCTCCTTGCCGCTGTTGACATTCCTGCTTGGTCAAAACGGCGATCAAGCTCGGAATTCATCAGGTCCACCGCCTCGAAAAATTCCCGTCTCGCATCTGCTGCACAATCTGCTACATCCTCCACCGCGGCGGTATCCCGAAAACGGGACGGTGTTCTGCAGACCCTGGATTCGTTAGGCCACTCTAGGCTGTGAGCAGCTGCGAATGCTTTGGCCTTCACAAATATTGTGTCCACAGCTCTATCTCCCCTCAGTGCACCTACAAGTATAATAACAAAGAATGTGTCATATATACAGTATTTATATATAGCTTAGGCCAGGGATGTCAAACTCAGGCCAGAATGATTTATAAATACCATATCTTAGTAGGCCTATTTATTGGCCTATATTTTGTTTGGTCATGATGGACCAAGACAAATATAATTGTGTGAGGCTATAATATCAAATATAATTGTAGGCTTATACAATGAAGGAATCGGATTCTTACTCATGCGCTCCTTGAGAACGAGGATGCACTCAAGTGCGCCGGACACACTCGCGTTGTCACCCTGCAGACTCTTTGCCACTGTCTCGCATGGCCCAAACATCGCTTCACAGCAAAGCAGACCGTATGCTGTTCTGGCTTTCTGCGCTTGCTTCAGGAGTCCAAATATTTTTTGGCGAGTCTCGCCACGAACAGTTCTGTCCTCCTGTAGAGTGCGTAGGGTCTGGAGGAGCGGCCCGTAACCCTGTAGCAGTCTGCTTATAGCCCTGGTCCTCACACCACCTTGTGGGACACAGCGCTGCTAGGTTGGTGACAGGTTCCCCCTCTGAGAACAGGCTCTGGTAGAGACTCATTCGTTTCGCAGACTCCCGGATGACAGTGGAGACGCTTTGTACAAAGTTGAAGATTTCCGCTATCAGAGAAACATCCCGCGCCACCTCTTGCAATGCCAGGTCTAACGAGTGGTTACAGCAATGGACAAACAATGAGCCAGGGCAAAGTTCTGCCAGACGCGTCCGCACTCCACTTATTCTTCCGGCCATGTTGCTTGCCCCGTCAAAGCAGTAGCCCTGCAGCTTTTCAATAGGCAGGTTCAGTCGCAAAAATATGTCAACAATGCACCTGAACAGACTGTCTGCCGTGGAGTCTGGTGCACTGTAGAACCCCAAAAAACACTTTGTTTGCCCATTTGAGAATCCACGTAATGTAGATGGCAGGAAAACTGTTCCGATGAGCTGATGTCTGTGGTGCTGTCAACCCGAAGTAACTTGAACAATTTGCCTCCTGTACCAACTTTCGCTGCACAGCATGTGCAAGCTGCTCAATCATTTCGTTTTGGATCGTATCGGAGAGCCAATTATCTCTCCGCAGCATCCATTGGCGAGCTTCAGGAAGAGACTCGGTGCGATCCAGCATCATTAGCCAAAAATTGCCGTCCCGATGGTCGTGGCCACGGAGTGGTAAGCCCTGTCGGAGCAAATAGCGCACCGACTTGAACGCCTCGTTCAGAACGACCCTGGCAGTTTTCTGATCTTTTGCCACCACGTCGGAGAGTAAAGCGCTGATTGGGGTGTTATTAAGTGCAGCAACTTTATTCACGGCGCCCAGATGAAATGTCGATCTCTCATGCTCCCTGAATTTGTTGGTGGCTTTACGCCAATTCGAAAAGCCCCCTCTAATGAACACCGCGTCTGCTCTCTTCTTCTTCTCCTGTATAAGACCTTTCTCGACCGCAGACACGCAGGTGTAACACAAAGCTTTGTCCACATCCTTTAGGTAATGCAGCCACTTCCATTTTCCAAACCATGCTGATTTGAAGGATCTGGTAAAAGTTTCAGTCCCGAATTGTTTTGCTGGAAAATCCAAAGCTTGCGGTTGAAACGGCTCTGATGGCAGAGGTGATGTCCCTGTTTCCACGACACTCTCCTCAGTATCTTGCGAAGGGCTAGCAGCAGTGCTAACAGGGATCACATCAGCAGCAGCAGCAACCTTGTCCTGACGCTCCAGTGCTTGATAATATTCTTGGTCCAATGCGTTGGGCTGTGGATTACTATTCTTCAAAAGTTTGTTATTGGGGAGGCTTTGAAAAAAAGACGACATCCTCTTCTGCGACATGTTTTTCGACTCTTTGCTTATTTTAACACAGCTGGCTCGCGGGTTTTGTTTCGAGGAATCTCAATCACGTCAGGACAAAAGAAAATCTGATTGGCCACACAACAAATTGTATTAATTTAATTTTTTTATACATTCGTACAACATTTATTCTTGAGTTTAAATATTTATTTATTACTAGGCCCTCCGGGCGGGTGGGTGGCCTACGGCCACAGCATTTATACATGGTAACATATCTATGGATAATATGTTGAGGCAAGGATTGAACCTTGCATCAAACAATGAAGTTTTTTAAGCTTGTTTAGATGATGATGGAGACGTCGTATAGAAAGTAGTTATATGATAGAGAATGATATGAATATTTTTCATAAAAAGGAGAGGGGGAAATATATTAACCAGTAAATCCTGATTGAGTTCCTCTCCTTATAACTACAAAAATATATGTATATCTTTTTCTTTTTTTTCCTTTTCTTACTTTACAAATAACTTTATCGTCTCTTTAAAAATATCAGTATCGAAGCTCCGCTACCAGGGGGTGCTGCCGCACCTCCTGCACCCCCACTTCCTGCGCCCCTGGTGACGCCAGCCCACACCATGACGGAAGCTGGCTTTAGGCGCTTGAAGACAGTCTTGTCCTTCACAGGCACTTACCGGATGTCTTTTGCCAGAATGCGGTCGTTCTGGTTGTTGAAAGTAGCTTGAAGCCATCTTAGATCGCTTGATTGACGAAATATATATTCTGAAATTGGACAAACAACAGGGAGAAAGAAGCCATGTATTTGATCCACCGACCTAAACAATAACTGAATGAGCAATAAACTGAATAAAAGAAGGGGAAAATAGTACTCAAGATGGCAGCCAACTTACTTATATTAAAGCAATAAACACCCCCACTGACGTCATCATAATGGACTAATTTTTATGACGTCACTATATATTTTCCCCCTTTTTTCTATTCTTAATCATAAATTGTTGCACCCTGTGGGTCAACCATTTTAGTTGCATTTAATTCATTAAAGAGCTCTTCAATTCTTTTTTGGTTGAGACTTCAGTTATTATGGATTGGTGGTTGTATATAATAAAATCCTGAATAATATACTATCGAAACCTAATACTCTAAAGACGACTTAGTTAAAGTAAGATTAAACTCGTACGACCTTCTGCGTGAAATAAGTTCTGCTTTCCAAGATCGATTGCTTTGATTTTGAAATGAATTATGTACAGGAATATGGTAAAGCCTGATAAATGTATTACAGTTATGTGTCTCCATTTCTATACTAGTATTTTTATTAGCAAATATTATCTTATTATTTCTTTAGAATGTGTGTGTATCCAAAATCCGTAGTGTTTGTGAATGAATATATTATTTATGGATAGTTTTAGTGAAAGCAAGAGAACAACATACATAACAAAAACATTTGTTTTCTCATATTTCTGAATGGCAATATTTTCTTATGCATCAGGTTATTGTTATTTTAGTTGGGCTGGAAGCCTCCAAAAGTATTCATTAATTCAATAGGAGGACCATTGCTATTTGTATTCATGAAATATCAAGAAGAATTCATAATATTGTGCCAAAGTATGAATAATGACTTGTGAATCAATTTTTGTGCTTTTTCTTCAAATTGAATGATTATATAATTATTTATTTGTAAATATTCGTTTTTTTAAATAGCATGAGTCATGTAAGGATTTGGTCTACACATCTCAAATTCAAATACAATTTGGTATATTTCCCTCAACAGCTTGTTACTGTAAATTCGATTAAGACTATAGCCATTAAAAGCATTGGTAATTGAATACTTATTTTCTTGAAAAATGCTTCGCATTTCACTTTCTTCTAACCATGCTAGTCCAATTATGTTTTCCGTTCGCATTAATAGTTAACTTGTATTTTTTGTTTTGTAGCATAAATTAATAAATTGCTCATCTCCTTGTACATACCAAGTGATAAAAAATTATTTGTTATTGCCAAGAGACACCAAAATGACACATGCATTTGAGTGACTCTAGAAGCGATTTGTGAACACACAAACATTCATTTGATTGACAGATAGAAGTGGATAGTGCATCTCTTTGAGGGACATCCATTTTGAATTTGATTTAAAATATAAATTAAATGGAAATGCATTCAATGCCAAATGAATAGCAGTGAAGGGCAAGGATATTTTTGAGTATTAACTAAGTTCATAGATTTTAATTTGAATTACCAATATTTTAAATCTAGATTTTAGTTTATTAGATAATATTTTGTTCTTGGGTTAGCAAAACTAACGAAGGTCTTACAAAGTCCCTTCTGAGTGATAATGTATTTCATAGACGAATGATTGATCATGATTTATTTTTTTTATTGACACAGTTCATATAAATATATATAAAACAAAAGAAATATATATAAAGTGATGCTAATGCGAATTAAATCATGAATAAACATTTTTACAACACATCCAGGGAATGACGATCCTCATCGCATCTGCACCAAGATACAAACAACTATCAAAAATATTTAAAAATAATAATGAGACCCTTGTTGCCAAAGAAATTTATTCTACAATGTACGATTATTCTTAAAACTATCACAATGATTCTGAAGTTTTTTAACGAATTACTAAAAGCTTTATTATTGTTGACAAAAGATAGTTTTATATCTGCCATTTATTATGATGGTTAAATATTAACACATTTTTACTCCTAAGCTGTACAAATCTTCTATTATTTTTATTCGCACAGATAAAAGATAAAAAAATAAAATTGGAATTTTATATTATATGCATATAATTATATATATATATATATATATAGTATCTACTCGTATATATATGGGTAGGTAAAGTACATTTTTGGATATCTCAATGTTGACAGAAACCTTTTCTGTTGGTGATCTCAAGGGTTATTTTTCATTTGTCGGTATGAATAAGAGGTTGAAAGTGGAAACTATGTCATTGGCGACGAACACGACATAAATTATAGGTCCTAAACTCAACTTTAAATAAGTTGGTGGTGCATTTTTCCATGATGGACATATTCCATTTAAAACCACGTTGTTGAGATATCACGACCTTCGGCACTCTATAGTATTTTTGAGAGTAGATTGCAAAGGATTATATTCATTATGACTACAACTCTGTTTTTATAGTTTCATGTATTGAACGCAAAGCCATTTCACAACTTTAAAATGTGTTTTTTGAATGTTATAAAATGAAGGAAAATAAAGGTGAATGTTTTTTTTACTAAGGTGCTTAACGAAATCAACACTTTGTGCGTGTATGTATGAGTATTGCACACCCTCCCCTTACCTTAGAGACTTCCCTTAAGTCCATTTGCTTTTATTGGATAGAGCCTTGTGAATTCTCATAATCATCCTTTTCACACACACACACACAGACAGACACTCCCCTAGCATCATCAAAGGATGTTATTGAGGCCAGATATCGGGGGAGTAAAAAAACATGAACAAAATGTATATAAAACCAGAGTTTTTGAAGATTTATATTCAGGTATCAATGCTTTGAAAACTGTTTTTTGATATGGTTTTTTATCAAAGACATAGTCAAATAGGATTAAAAACTTTTCTTTGAGTCCAAAATATATATATATTTCAAGAAGGAAAAAATACAAACAGACAAATATTTATATATATTAGGTTACAATTTGTAGTAAAGTGTCTTTAACTAATCGGCATTTTCCACAAAATAATGTGCTTGTTTTTGTTTTAGTTTATAAAAATGGCCCACATCACCGGAGTTTTTATCGAGTATCAGACTTATCTAGATGCTATTGTCTAAACTATTAATAAAAAATCTCACTAAAAATACATAAGCATTAAAATATTAGAAATCAATCACCGTGTTTGTATATCCCTGAAATTTTATTCGATATTTGTCATTCTATAATTTAAAACAATTTTGTTTAAGGTTCAATTGACATAATTTATCAATAAAAATATTATCTTATTGTCTTAAATCTTCGTCTATCAGGACTTATTTCGCTGAAATCAATATTTGTAATAACTTTGGTATTGTTGGATCACTTCAGTAAAAATTTCTTGAGGTCATTTATTTGTAAAATATATCTACTCTCATGAATTTCAACATTATTGGAAGTCTTAAAAAATAAACTTTTTCATAGTTAAATACAGAGGCTCGCTCAATGAAACTCTTTCCAGACCTGTGGAATTCGTTAACCAATTAACAACATCCCAGATTTTACTAACTATTGACAAAAATAGATAATTACTATGAATTTCAATGTATATTAGATAAATCATTCCATTCCACTATGGTGATTTTATGATTAATAATATCTGCTTAGAGTACATGGGTTTTTAAGTAATTATTCTGAAAGAGGCTTACTGAGGTGATCGTTTTGTTTGTTGTGAAGTGATGAAGGCTGTTCTGATCCTAGTTGATATTTTTGTGATAAAGATGGAACGTTATATATCTATTTATAGTCACTTAAAATTCAATTTCGACTAAGTAAGAACACAGTAAAAATGCATTGAAGTCTTCATACCCCCACAAGAAGCATTTGTCGGAAAATAATTACTTCTTCAATTAAAGCCCAAACCAAAAAATGTTTATAACGATAATATTGGCGGAATAATGAGGCGCTTTAACGATAGCTTCATTTTCATTAGAAGTTCTGGCTGATGTAATTACTATCGATGTAGGTTTTTGACTTTTTGTTGATAAGTAATTCGAAAGATTAAAAAATAAAAACTGTGTTGATATACAGCTTCAAGTAACGTTTTTGGAGTGCAATATCTTCAGATCAATCATGTTTGAGCTCTCACATCCTCCTGAAAAATGAAGAAAACAATTCTTTGAATACGTAGAAGGTGCCATAGTCCCATTCCTGTCTAGTTGGATGGCTCTAAGGCAGGGATTACATCTGTATATACAATACCGCGTTTCACCAATAGATGGCGCACTGACAATTAGGCCGCCCTTACCCTTTATTTATCTCTTGAATTTTCTCATTGCCATTTGAGCCCTTCAGTAAAAAATGAGTGGACCAAATATTTGAAGCAATATTATTTCATTTACTGGGCAAGCTTCGGCAGGCCGGATTAAATTGTCTAACGGGCCGTATACGGCCCGCGGGCCTAGTTTGTCCATGTCTGCTCTAAGACAATCACTTTTCGAGGATTCATACTATGGAAAATGATGGAGAGACAGCTTTGCAATGGCTGGTTTACATCTTATCCGGAGGTACATTAGGAACCAAGTATTATCAGGCATAATCTGAAATATAAAAGCTATTCATAATATATCTGAAAGTGTTAAGGGGTATTTTACGTTTTCGGCTACAAATTAGATGTCAAGGAGACGAAATCCACGCAATGGCATGCCATTCACAAAATATAACTTAAATATATTAAGCAACTGAGATAATAGTCTGAAATTACGTTTTGTTATCGAAATACAAAGCAATAAATACGCACAATATTTTTTATTTTTTACAAATGAGGGGTTCGATTACGCAAAGCTGCATGCAAGTGATGAGTAGTGTACATAAAAAGCTGGCATACCTGGCAAATATTTTTTCATCATCTGAATGAACTGCGAAGGAGTATCTCATGCTGGCCAACAAAGTTATTTGACATTGCTTCCTTTTTCCATAACATAGCTGTGTGAGGTGAGCTTTTCAAGCCTGACCGCTGTAAAAACTAAAAACAGAGAACGACTTAGAGTTGTACAGAAAGATCTTCGTGAGGGTCTTTCATCTTTTTTTTTGCCAGCTCTGTGTCTATGGCAACAGGCAAAGGTTTCAAACTGAGTGATGAAATATGAAAGGGTATAAACTATTTTTTCTTTGGTTTATTTATTCTTACTTAAATTCATATATATATATATATAACAATATATTTAAAATCTATTACTGGTATTATGAACATTTTTAAAGTATAAATAATCAAAATAAAAGAAACAAAAAAATGGCTCGATGGGAACTGTACTGGCTTTGTGGTTTTGTCAGAAAATGTCCCATCAGCTCTATTTCTGACGATCATAGCGGTTTTTGGCTTGGTATCTCCTTCTCCCGAATTGAGAAGATCCCTCAAAAATATTTTTTTTTGTATTTTACTTTTACATCATAAAAAATAGAATATTCTGTTATCAGTATCACGCCTCTTTGTTTATGATTTACTACCAAATTAAAAAAACGATTTTTTACCATTTATTAACAGAATATATGTTCATATTAAATATAATGATTTTCCCTCATTGACTTTTAAGGTACGAAAAAAGAGATAGAAACTGCATAATTTGCATTATATGCTTCAAGGATTTGATTATTCTATTCAATTAACGTTCCTATATCCACTTCGTTTGCAGATAAAAAATAATATATACACACACGTAATCATTCAACCATTAATGAATTTTATTATTTTTATTTTGTTATAAAAATAATTAGAAAATAAATGATTAGAAATGAAACTACTTCCAATATACATCCCAAAAAAACGTCAAAAGCCATCATTCAATCTCTATATCTGTGACATTTGATTGTAATTGAAAAAAAAGTGACTCCATAATATTTTAAAAAGAATGAGGAAGATCTGAAAAGTTTTTGCTATATAAGTAAAAAGACATCTGACCGTAAAACAGTAAAACTTTACAACTCTTCATACTTTTCTTATGCTTCCATCCTTCTAATCCGTCCTTCTTGTACTTGACCCTCTTCTTAACAAAATATTTGTTCACGAAAGCCTCTTCAATAGATGGAAGTAAATAATTTATTAAGGAAACAACAAGATAATTTGCTTTAAGTGAGCGATATGTAAGACAGAAGATAATACATTTCAATTTGTAGCTCAAGTATTTCCTAATTGTTAAACACTGAGGACAATTATTTTTCTCTTTAAACCATTTTTATATCTGCAAAAAATATAAAATAAGTTATAATGTAATTAGCTCTTTCCAGAGAAAGAACAAAAATAACAAAGTAAAGAAGTGCAAATCATTTTTATAAAAATCAAATATTTTATAAAACTTCTACCGTTACTAATTAATATCAATTGTGCAATCAAAGTTGTATTTTTTATTATCGGTAAAATAAATCCACAACGGGTAGAATTTATCTACCGAAATATCGAATATCAATCTGCAGGCTGTATGCTCTGCGCTATACAAATAAGTCATTTCAAAGCCTTATTTCATTACCCGGAAAAGCTGGGGGTGTTTTAACTTGTAAAATATGAGATAAAAGCTATGTTTTTTAATATGAGCAAGCCAGCAGCTACGTCGTGGACAAAGCCTCTGAATAATGATGCTTATCAATGACAAAAATATCTTTAATATTGGACCTCATTTGCTTATTATATCATATAAAGGTTAAGGATATATACAGCAAGAAACACTTATTGGATCATCTGAGAAGATTGTAAGGATACGCAGTTGGGTTTTTTTTCATCAAAAAGATACACTTGATAATATTGTATACTCATTTTCACTGAATACATCATTATGATAAAGACGAAAAAAGATGCTCACATTCTGATGCTGAGTGCTGACCAAAATGGGGTTCTTTTTTTGTTCCTTAATACATCTACTATATCAAAGCTACTTTCACAACACAAAAAAAAACTATGTTTGACCATAAGATGAACACAATGTGTTACATTATACAACAGCTTTTAACTTTTTAAAGTTATATTTTGGATAGGAACATTTAAACCACACTGATCTGAGATCAAAACAGGCTTATTCTTCGGAATTAATGCTTAGGTAGTTTTAAAATGAATTAAATTGAATAATATTAGAAATATTCTTCAGTTTGAAGATTGAAAACATATTTCACAATTTTAAAGTTGTTTTTCTTTATTGGTAAAATATTATTAACGAGGTTTTTTTTAAATATATATCTAAGGATACATAGTTATTTGATTGGTGAAGTATATATATTCAATTATTCCCATCTATTCCTTTAAAACCTGTTGTGGAATATATCGTCGATATAAAAGAACATGAATAAAACAGATTTTGATATAAAATTATGTTTATACTTATCTATAGCTAAAATTTTCAAATTGGCAACAACTTAATAAATAATAAATCAATTTTCGTGTACTATAAAATTGTTCCCTTTGGGGTTCAAATTAGTTCACTGAACCATATAATAACCAATTTTTCTAATATTGGAACATCTACTCGATCGCTTTTAAAGTTGAATTGTATTTTTAATCCAATATATATTTCTTTATTGTTTAAACTACTTTTATGTTGGATAAAAAGGAATAAGATTTTTTAAGGAACATTCAGTCCCTTTCACATATTTCAATTTTCAATTCTTCAATTATTTAGACTTCCGAATGTAAACACATCCCTCTTCTGTTATGATATGTTAAATTGAAATAAGATATATTTGTAAATATATTTATTTATACACAGTTCCTTTTTAGAAAATGAACATAAAAACCACAGCAAACATGTTAAAATGAAACATAAATTACATTATGTTTAAAATGGATCTTTCACTCAACTTTTATAAATAAATTTATAACTTCTTTCTTATTAAAAGTAAATATAATGTATTTATTCAACAAAAATAATCAAAAACTAATAAAAATGTAAATTAGTTTTAATGAAATAAAAAGTTTCGAATATTTTTTTCCTGGCTTGATTTAAAATAAATCAATATGTGTTTATGATACAAATTAATTCAAATAAAAGATTGAAGCTTTGATTAGAACGACAAAAAATAGTGAATATCTCTTTGTATCAATAAAGTCAAATGTTTATTTTATCTCAAAATATAGTTCTGTATTCTAAATTATAAAAACAAATATAAAATTAATAATAAATCCGATAATAATGCACAAGAATTCGTAAATAAGCAAACTATTAAAGAAAGAGCATTCAAAATATTATCTTATAAAAATACTTTTTTCACTATAAAAACAATTTTTGTGACATTCTGAATAGTATACTGGTCTTATTTTTTTTTTCAAATAATATTTACGTGCCTTATGAAGCATGGGAGAGAGATAATATTTTACTTCCTTTGCAGCCAGAGTCCACGTATCGTCAAGTAGAAAGGGAATTTCAAATCCAGCACCGTGTATCTTGTAAAGTTTACTTTAAAAGCAGCCAGTGATATCATGGGCCCTAACAGATTCAAACGGGAAGTCATTTTTTTAAATGCCATTCAAAATGTTTAAAAATGATCTAGAATATTGATTATTTGACTCTTTCTCTGAGGATAATTAATCGATTTACCTACCTTCAAAGACCCTTTACCAACTTTACCAAATAATAATCAAATACAAACACCACATCATTAACCAAATGAGCACGTAAACCCCATTTCGAAAGGCAAGTAGACCTAGCAATGAACCTTCCTGCCCTATTTGTATAATGAGATGTAATTAAAACGTGGGGAAAATAACTATTCAGCAGTAAGTCAAAGTTGCTTGCATTTAATCCAAATGTGCAAGTAATGAAGCCACGGAGAGAAATTAATCGGTCAAACTACAAATCAATTACTACGGAGCTAGTTTTTAAGTTAATTATACAATAAAATAGACCAACATAGGCTTAGGTTAAATAACTGTAATGATAAAGATATTTACTTTTTAGAATATGTAATTGAATATTTATTTTTTCTCATCAGATTATCCAATAAAAAGCAAATCATACTTATTGATATCTTAGTTTTATATGAACATATTCGATCAAATTTAACCCATTACCATGACCCATTTAAAATTATTTTTTTTGCTCAAAATTTGATATGTTATCCCTATTAGTATAAAAATGGATAATAATGGTATTTTTTTCTCTACCGCCCCTCAAGCCTTAGCAATGGCCGCGTACTTTAAAGTACGTGATGGAAGAACAAAGAAAAATGATTTCTTTTTCTTTTTTACTTTTATTTAGAAATTAAATAAATCCAAATAAATATTTTCATTTATATACAATTCTTACAAATTATTTGCTGTATAACTTACGCAAATACCTATGTACAATATTTTATTTTCATTTACTTTTTTGTTTGGTAGTCCCAAAAGCATTGTGGGTGAAAACCCACATCACATCTTTTGCAGCGAAAAAAGGATCTCTTTTGCTTGTTTTACGTTTCCTTGCAATTTTGACATACTGATTTGGTTTTAGGGACGTGAATTATGTCATACCTTAAGCATTTTTTTTGTCTTGTGGTCTTGATATGTATGAGTCTTGGGGCTTTATATCCTTGATGCAATTGAATCAATGAGCCACAACTTCTGATGAAATCTACTTGTGACATTGAAGCTTGACGTTTGTCATTTTTTAACTTAAGAACTCGTCTATAGAGGCGCCAGGCCTGCACCATTTGGACATTCAGAAACCAGTTGTATAATACCCAATACCATTTTTTAGTCCGCAAAGCAATTTTATAATTTGAGACTGAGTTACCCAGCATGTCAACTCCACCCATATTTCGACTATAAACGATAGGTGAATTAGGGCATGCTGTGGGTATTTTCTTCCGTTGTTTTTTATTGTATTTGTTCACATATCTGATTGGCTCCGAATTTAAAAAGTTTGGCCCTATGAAAACTGACCCTGAATCTTACCACGCTGTAACGCAAAAAATCGTTGTCAATATATACAGATTTTATAAAACTTTTGTTCGCCGTGTTCATTTTTTTTGTTGGTAGATTCAGGATGTTGACCCTTGTTTGCCTCATTGTTCCAACTATTCCAAGGCCTTTAGATCCCAAATAATCCATAAGGTCAGTGAAGTAAATAAATGATCACAAACAATCTTAGATCAAGTTGCTCTACCATTTCAACGACCACATCTGGACCCTGTCCAAGTCCTCTTGGTATTTCCCCCTATATGGAAGACAATATAGGAGCTCTCCAAATAGAGTACATGCACACCAGATCTTGAAACCGAAGCTTACTGATTTTCCACGCAAAAATTGTTTGAGGGGATGAGGTCCAAAGTATTTCACCATTGACTCATCGATCGAAATGTACTCAGTTCTTTGAACATACACTTTTACAGTCCATAAAAGGTTGCACTTTCCAAAATGGACTTTTAGGATTTGGAATACTTTCGAAATGGGTATATCGCATTAGTTTTTCATGGTTCGATCTAGGTATACAATTTTTTACAAAGTTGTTGCATGTATCTCCCCTCGTTTCCCAATACATTATTTTGGAAGATCCTGTCATATAGCCACTCAAAAAGGCATAGGCATGACTTGTCCTAATCGTATTGATGTCTATAGAGAGAGCAAAATCGATGTCCTTGTTTTCATAGCCCCTTTTTCGTTTCTTCTAATATTTATCACATATTTCGTCCGTAATGAAAAGCTTAAGAAAATCAAGAGGATTCTTTAGCTCATCTAAGTCTATGGGAATATTTTCGAAATTCGAATGAAGGTTTGAATCGAACGAATTAATTTACGAACTAATCTGATTATTTTTAGTGAATTGTATCCTATCTGAGTTTTTAACACGAGGTAATGGTCCTTCAAAGATTTTGAGGATTTTTTTACGTCTTTCTTTCTTCTTTTTATAGTTCCAGTAAAATAAATGGTTCGTCATCATCATCAGATTATCATCCTCATTAACTGGTATAGAACTTTGCAGTTCTGCTGGCTGACAAAGAATTTTCTTACCAACCAAATTTACATCGACGACTCCACCAATTTCTTCCACTTCATAGTCCTCACTACTTATATCGTTTTCTCTAGAGGAAGGAAAACCACAATATCCGTTGGATTGTTTGGAGGGTAGTCTTCAAGTAGATCCAAATTTCAATTGTACTAAGTCTAGAAGTTGTGAATGTTCAAAAATACTTTTATAAAGATATAATATGTATTCCTACCTATGTACATGGATAAGACGTCATCAGTGTCGCTCTCGAAAATATATCGCTTTCAGGGGATCAGAGATATTCTTGAACCTTTTTACTGGACTAAAAAGTGTTACAAGAGCCCCCTGCATCTGCCTCCAGCCTTGGACTCGGCCTTAGTTGATGAAACCTCTGTTTTTCACGGACTGAAAATCGTTGGACAATTCTAATTTTGGCTCAGTCATTGTTGCTATTGTATTTTTTAGTAATCTTAGGTATAGAAAAAAGGAACAGAACTTTCTTCTTACCATTATCGCTCAACCTCAACCATCTTTAATATAGTTTCATATTAAGTGTCTTTATAAGAAGTGTTATAAGGAAGAGCTATGGAAGAACCTGAAGACAACAATCAAAACACCATGGTTTGGGAAAAAGTTACCTACAATAAGTGGGTTAAAAGAACAAAGGATCAATCTAAGATCCAAAAAGAGGATCTAAAAGAGGCTCCTCGCCAAAAAACTGTCCACGAACGTAAAAACACCGTCAATAATAAAGACACAAAAATGAAGCGCGGCAGAGAAGGCCACACAGAGGAAACTCCTCCTCCAAAGAGATGCCTCTCAGGATACCGTAAGGAACACTGAAAAAGAAGGGGTAAAACCTAGGCCCAAAAAGTTTTTTATACGCTCAAATTGCCAAAGAGGCAAATGAAATTGTTCTCACAAGGAAGAACGGTAACCATATTTCATTGGTCGAATGGCACAAATTTATTGAAATCCTGGATACGGATTATGTACGCCGCCTGTCCTCTCCGGGTGATGAGTGGATCCCAAATTTGGAAGGGCAAAGATACACCAAGAAGAGAGCTGCTTTTTACGTCAATGATGATGCTTCTGGCCAATATGTCAGGAATATTGTCGCTAAATCAACTCCTCTCCTACCCATTTCATGGACTGAAGCTGAATAAATGAGGGAGGAAAGGAAAGAAAAAAAAAGACGAGTCTCACAGGATTCATAAGAGGGGTAACAGGAAACATTGTGGACGAAGTACTCACTCGCAAAATCTCTCACCAATGCAAAACTTTAAAAATCAACGGTAAGGTAGAAATTACCAGGTCAGAAATGACTAAGACAGGGAAAGTTCTACATTTATCTGTTGACACAACTGCATTGAAAGACATGCAACTTGTTGATTGTACCCTACGTATAGCCTCTGCAGGAAAAGTACGATTCCAAGACCCTCGGAAGGCGACAATTGTACAACCTGAGCAAGAAACAGAAGATGAGAACAAAGAGGAGCTTCAGAGTCAGAACCCGAGTGGAATAAGTGATAATTCCACTAACGACCATCTAACCACCAAAGAGAGCACAGATACCGTCTCGAATAAGGGCGCTGAAGTAGAAGGAGATACCGTAAATACTGACACAAACACTGGTGGAGTATCGAATGAGGACACTGGGAAAGAAGATAATACTGACAGCAACACTACAACGGCCACACCGTACAGCGATGTAAACAACCCCCAAGTTGACAACGACTGCAAAAGCTTGGAATCATCCTATGAAGGTAAATTAAAAATAATTCTAAACAAAAACGAGTTCCAAAAAGCGGTCAAAGATCAATCAATTCTTTGATGAAGCAGCCGAAACCCTTCTTGGCCAGTCACAACCTTCGAAGGTAAATAAAAACAACTAATAATAAGTTGCTCATATATTAATACGCAGCACAGCAAAGCAGCAAACTCAGAACTAAAGTTAAGAACTTCTGCTATTGCATTAATAACTGAACCATATCTCTGTAATGGCTCAACAAAACGCCTTGCATTAAGTAGGTATACTATCCATAGTAAACACGGATCTAGCCCGACAGCCTGCATTCGAACTGTAAACCATTTGAATGCATGGTCAATTCCAGAATTTTCTGAAAAGGACGTTTGTACAGTATGTACAAAAATATACGAGTCCTTAACATATATTAGTGTTGCTTATCTTTATCAATAACTACCTGTAGAAAATGAAACACTGCTTAATCTCATTAAGCACTATGAAAGTAAACAAGTACCACTTTTACTCACTATGGACTCTAATGCTCATAATCGCCTATGGGGTAGTAAGCATACTGATACAAGGGGAGAAAATCTTGAGAAAATCATGGATGAAAATAACCTTGTTGTTATTAACGAAGGAAATGAACCAACATTTCTTACACAACGAGCAAGATCAACCATAGACATTACTTTGTTGAATCATCATGCCTTTAAAAAATTTGAAGTCTCAGGATGGCATGTTGACCTTAGACCATCTATGTCAGACCATAGGTATATAGTTTTCAACTTTGGTAGATATAAACCTATCACCGAAAATCAAGAAACTTGAGGAAAACTAACTGGGACATGTTTAGGAACCACACAGAAGCGGCAACTCTACCTAAAATACTTCCCTCCCCTAGTATCATTGACCAATGTGCAGAATCATATATGAGGACATAAATATGGCGATACAAATTGCTTGTCCTTTAAGAAGCACGATAAAATCGAAGTCAGTACCTTGGTGGACAAAGCATCTTGCTACTTTGAGGCACAAACTAAGAAAATTGGACCCCAAACGGATGCAAACTTCCCATAGAGAAAAATATTTACTTGCTAAAAGTGAATATCGACGGCTCTTAGAAATGAACAAAGAGATTCTTGGAGAAAATTTTGTAGTAATGCTGAAGGTCCCAAAGACATTGCAAGATTAATCAGTGTTCAAAAACCAATAGACAGCTCAATTGGTCTCTTAAAAACGGATCGTGGTTATGCACAGTCACCTGCTGAATCTCTAAAAATTATCATGGAAACTCACTTCCCTGACTGCAAAACAAACTAATTATTTCGGGATTGATTATTTGAACTATGACAAAGTGAGGGAAGCTTTAAATTCCTTCGGAGCACATAAAAGTCCAGGACCCGACGGACTTAAACTAATTATATTGCAACACCTAGGAGAAAAAATTACATGCTACATCACTGATCTTTATAAAGTTATTCTTAGCACTGGATATACACCGAAGAAATGGCGTGAAATGAAGGTTATATTTTTGCCCAAACCAGGCAAAGATGATTACAGCTCCGCTAAATCTTGTAGGCCTATCAGCCTTTCCAATTTCATCCTCAAAGGCTTAGAAAGAATAGTACAATGGAAAGTAGAAAAAGTAATTCTATCTTTTCATTCTCAACACGCCTACACAAAAGGCTTTTCTACTGTGACGGCACTATCACAAGTAACTGATATTATCGTGAGGATTATGTATAGCCGCAGTGACGGACGTTTGTTTATTTTTGTGATTTAAAAAATAAATTTAACGGTGTTTCAGTGACTTTAATAAGATTCAGTGGTCGTCTCCGAGTAGATATTTGGACGAATATCTTCGTAGGATACCCAGTGGAGTCTCAAGTGGCACAGGAGAACCATATTTTGGTTTTACTGAAGGCCTGGTTTCCTCTCAGATCCGTGAGTTGTGACGTTATATTACATACGTAATTGTCACAAATACACAAATCAATATGGGCAGAAGAATAACGTGCTCTCCTGAGATTAATCAAAGGTTATTAGGCGGAGACAGCTGTATAGTGATGGCGACAGAACCGCCTTTGATTAAGGGTGGATCGAGTGTCGTCAGCTTTATTGGACTCTTCGTCTTTGCTAATCATAATTCGAAGTCAAGAGCTGCTATTTGACATCTCCAGATATCAGCATCACTCAAATTCCAAAATTCTGCTCAAGGGACCTTGTTGTGTGTGTAATAAAGATCGGCAATAATAAAAACTATTTCTCGCCAGCTAATACGCAGACATTACCAAAAACAATGTTTGCGGAGAAATAAGGACTCTTGTGGAATACTGCGAAAGAAAACATGAGCCTCTATTGTTATGTGGTGACTTCAACGCCAGAAGTGAGTTGTGGAGCGACTCTATCACTAACAAGAGGGGTGAAATGCTAGAGGAATTCATTGCCGCACATAATTTGGGACTTCAAAATCGAGGTTGTGTACTTACGTTTGCCGGTGGTATGGGAAAATCTATTATTGATCTAAACCTAACTAATCAGTGGAGTCATCATCTCATTTCTCTATGGAAGACTGATAAGGAGTATTCTGGATCCGACCACAGATTCATTATGTTTGACATTGGTTCAGTGAAAACTATATTTAATCACTTGAACTTTAAACATGCAAACTGGAACAGTTTTAAATGTGATCTCGAATCTCACGGACAAGCAGTGTCACAGGATCTTCTAAGCTCCAATGACATTGATTTTGAAGCGAACAGTATCACAACTACTATACTCGAATCTCTTAAAAATCATGTGTCGTGAAGTCTGGAATGATTCAAAAGGCCAATCCATGGTGGAACAACCAATTAAGAGAGCAAAGAAGAAAAGTTAAATATCTCGAACGAAAAAAAAGGTTTGCTGAATACATAATTGAAAAACAACTCTACAAAACAATGTTAATAAAAACCAAGCGAAATGCATTCAGAGAATGGATAAGTAGTTTAGAAGGGCCTAAGGATCTCTCTAGATTAATGAAGACTCATACTAACCGAACAAATATCCGTGTTGGTATTTTGGGAGACCTTGATAATCCAAAGGAAAGTCTACATCTATTATCCACTCATTTTCCTAGTTCAACAGTCAGTGACATGGAAAATCCCCAAAACTTTAGTCATACGGATTCTTTACCCCCTGTGGATCATTTTGGCATAAAACATGTTAAAAATGCAATCAACAGTATGAAGTCAAATAAAAAACCTGGACTGGATAATATACCTTGTCTTGCGTATAAAAATTTGCCTGACTGTATGCTGGAGCGGTTGAAAAGTCTTTACAATGCTGTTTACAATTCTGGTTACACCCCATTGATTTGGAGAAAGGCGAAAGTCGTCTTTATTCCCAAGCAGGGAAAAGATGATTACTCTGATGCCAAATCCTTTCGCCCGATAACACTAACAAACGTGGCCTTAAAAATTCTCGAGCGTATGGTGCTTTGGAAAATTCAGGAACACTCCAACATTGTTTTACCAGACCAGTTTTCATTTACTAAGGGCAAATCAACAGACACAGCAATTAGTAGATTAGTGGACTGCTGTGAAAGCAGTTTCCACAGAAAGGAGGAGGCTTTGGTAACCTTCCTTGATATACAGGGTGCCTTTGACAGAATTAATTTCAATCACATAATCGATGCCATGAACAAGTATGGTTTAGATAAAATTACAACTCGTTGGTATAATAACCTTCTGAGGTGTAGAATAGTTATCGCCCAGCTTGGTGGAGAGTGTGCGTCAACGATTCCGACAAGAGGCTGCCCACAGGGAGGAATTTTATCTGCACTAGCCTGGAACCTCGCTTTTCAAGAGGCTTTAGAATGCTTAAGAAAGCCAATATATAAAGTTGCATATGCTGATGACCTAGCTTTATGTATTAAGGGAGCTGATCGTCAAACGTTAGTGCAACTTATGCAAGAAGCCCTTGATAAGCTATCTCTTTGGGCATCAAGTAGAGACACGATTTTCAGTGCTAGTAAATCTAAGTGCATGCTCTTCTCTAAAAAAAGAAAAGGATCAGTGTTTGTCCTTAATATAAATGGAACTGTGATTGAGAGAGTCAACTCATTCAAGTATCTCGGGATTGTCATAGACTCCAAACTTAAGTGGAACGAGCATTTGAAACACATAACTGCAAAAGCAAAAAGAAGTCTCTTCTCATTAAAGACGTTCATCGGTCAAGACTGGGGATTCAGTCCACTCAGGTCTAAGTGGATCTATGAGACCTATGTCAGATCGGTTGTGAGTTACGGATCCATTGTTTTTGCACCAAGGTTGCACTCATGTGAATTTCTGCGAAATGAACTTCGAAGAGTGCAGAGACTAGGTCTACTTAGCATTACTGGAGCCATGAAGTCAACCCCGACTGCTACAATGGAAGTTATGTGTGGGTTCATCCCGCTACACCTATATTTAATTGAACGTGCCTGTTTATCAAGAATACGCACAAAAATGGACAACCCTCTAAAGTGGCTCAGTCATACAAACAGTGGACACCTACATTTTCTGGATGGCTACATAGCCAAACATAGTATCCCTACCCCTGGACCTAGCACTGAGTTTTGGTCCAACAGACTTGAATATAAAATAGTTAATAATTGGGATATAACTCACTATGACCTCGTTGGATATACAGATGGCTCTAAAATTAATGGACAGACAGGTGCAGGATGGACACTAACGAAGCAGGACATGGTGTTAGAAGAGCGGTCCCTAAAGCTCGATAAAACCAATACAGTATTCCAGGCGGAGGTTGAAGCTATCAGAAATCTTGCAACAAATATGCCAGCTGCTAAAACAAATGGCAGAAAAATACTAATCCTTTCTGATAGTCTCTCAGCTATAAATAGTTTGGATTTAAGACCAGGTTCAACAGTAAATAAAGACATCATCAACTGTAAAGTCGCTCTCGAAAAACCTCAATGCAACATCACATTGGGATGGATAAAGGGCCACAACGATAGTACGGGCAACGAATTCGCAGATGCTCTAGCGAAGGAAGGAGCTTTAAAAGGATTGCCTGTCACTGTCCCAATTTCTATGTGTCAATGCAAGGGTGCCCTACGTGAGAGCAGCATGAATTTTTGGAAAAAAGACTGGCGAAACCTAAAAACTTGCCGACATTCTAAGATGTTTATTGGAGAGCCAATTTTAAAGAATAAAATTTATAAATTCAAAAGGCACCAAATTATGAATATTGTGGCCATTGTTAGCGGCCATATTGGACTTAACAGTCACCTATTCAAGATAGGAAAAGCACAAACTTCAACCTGTCGTCTCTGCAAGGAGGGGGAGGAAACGCCGATCCATCTCATTTTTGACTGTGCTCGCACCGTAAAGGAGATGTTCCAGCTCGCAGAGGAGTCCAAAGCTAAGAAGACACCAATGGAAGCTCAATGCTTGAAAATATTCTACATTTTCTGTAAATATAATTTATTCAAAATAAAGATCTTAGCTCCTAAGTAAACTTTCACCGGCTGATACCGGATTAAGTTCCGGTGGGGTGGGGTTTACCTAGGAGTTAAACAAACAAACTGATATTATTAAAAAATCGATATATCAGCATCAGTGTACACTTGCTGTCAGTTTTGACTGTACTGGCGCATTTGATAATATTCATTTCATTCTGCAAACAAAGCAATGTCGAAACTTGGAATTCCAGTGAGCATCACATTCTGGTATAAAGACTCATTAAACTAGATGGTGAAGGCAAAAATAAAAGGAGAAAGGGTATGCATCACCCCACACGTGGAAGTCCTCAAGGAGGAGTACTTTCCTTTGTGATCTGGAATGCCGTGATGGACACTCTACTTACAAAGTTCCACAAAGGTGCAGTCAAAGCAATTGGCTATGCAGATGGACATTATCTTATTAATAAGTGGAAAACACCCACAAGCACTTGTCAGTAAAATGCAAGATGCAATAAATATTGTACTGGACTGGGGAAGATCAAATGGCTTGACCTTTAATCCTCCAAATCTAGTGCTATAGTATTCTCAAGGCGTATAAACTGATGTCAAAATATTTTCCACGGTTACAAATGGATGGACAGGAGATTGAGTATCAACACGCTTGAAAACTTAGGTTTGGTATTTGATCAAGGACTTACCTGGACAGAACACCTGAAGGAAAAAGCTGCCAAGTGCTCCTCGCTTATGGAACATGGCAAAAGCATCATAGGTCAAAAGTGGGGCTGACGTCTGATAAGTTATCTGGCTCTACGAATCATGATTAGACCAATCATATGTTATGGTTGTCTTGTATGGGCCATACTATTGCATCCACAAAAAAGTGGAATCAAATACTAACCAGTGTACAAAGGAAAGCACTTTTATCAATCACTCAAACACTAAGGTCACACCGCAGGCATGGAGTCAGCTTTACCGACAGGCACAGGTCCAGATCAAGCATTTTACACAGATCTTGTATTGGCGACGGCGTGGACACCGATTTTCGTCCTAGTGATTGAATAAAACCTAGTCTGGATCGATAATAATCGTATATAATATCATACGTATCTATACTGACGGTTCTAAAGACCAGATACGGGTGCAGGATGCTATCACTAGGGGTGACATGACTCTACATCATTCACTGGCGTCATTAAAATCGAGGCATCAGTATTTCAGCTGAGGTCCTCCCCATTTTAAGATCTGTGGAAAGACCTTCTGAAACTGGAAAAATCTACAAAGATATTGTTGTACGATCCGAGTCTCAATCGGCAATTGCAGCTCTCCTCAATCCACTCACGAAGAGCTGCATAGTCAAAGAATGTAAAGAAACTTTGATAGAGCAAAAAAGGAGAAAAACATATACCTTGAATGGTGTAAAGGTCACAGTGACATAACTGGAAATGAATTCGCCGATTATCTTGCAAAAAGTGGCTGTGAGAGTCAAATCAAATATGCACCGGAGTACCGCCGACCTATATGTACAAACACAATTTTCAGGTCAATTTTCCATCGCGTACTTTAAAGTACGTTCAAAATCAACATAATAATTTGGAACAAAAACTACAATTACAACATTTTTTTCATTGAGAATTGTTAAGAGCTATATTTTTAGTAATAAGAAAAAAAATCAAAAATGTGACAATACTTAAGTTTTTTAATGATTGAACTATATGGGAGCACAGTTTTTCTTTTGAAACATTGACATTATTCTTTGACTATTTATAACAAGCTGAATCATTTTTCGGTACAGTGAGATAAAATATGAATGTTATTCACACGTAAAACTATATTTTTATTGATGAATAAAGCTTCTAAGATAAAGTATTTTAACTGTATAATACCACAAAATGAGGTTAAAACGCGTACTTTAAGTAGGCAATGGAAGTAATTATTTTAGCTTGGCTGCATTTCATTCGTACAAAATAAGAATATGAAGCCTTTTGATAAGCGTATTTTTTTACTACAATAAAAGTTAATATCGATATATATTCCGATAAAATGCCTTTAAAAAAATAATGAATACTCGCATAATTGGGCGCCGTAGGCCCCATATGTTCGCCCCTTCGGGTATGGGTAGGTTTTGGAGCTAGTTATGAGTGAAACAGACCTTAAAGAATATAAGAGAGGAAAGAAAAAATCATTTTCTTTTTTGTACAAACATTCCTCACAAAAAGTTTGACTTTGTACAAAGAATATGTTTTTAAGTCACATGAGATGCTTTTTTCTTTTTCTATTTCTCTAACTCCTCCTCCTCCTCCTCCTTTTCTTTTTTTCTTTTTTTCTTCTCTTTACCTTGAAAAGTAGATAGTAAATCAGACAAGGTCTGAATTTTGTTCATTTCTGGTCCCATCACTTTGCAAATAGTTTTATTAGGTCCGCCTTGACCCAAGGATTCCATAGGTACCTTCAAAGTTCAAATCTGACCATAAATGTGGGAGGAGATAGCGTACGGACATACAGACGAACAGAGATTGGTGAATTATTATTAAGATAAAGTTATATTTGTACCAGACATTATAGAATATAGATTAACATTTTTTGTTCATAACTACTGTTTTGAAATATATATATATATATTTTAAAAAGCGTGATAACTCAATAAAAAAGCTTGATAACCCTCTACAAACTTTTGATGAACCAATTCATTATTATCGATAATGTGAAGGTCACAAGTATTGAGTAAAGATGTACAAAAAACTTATTTAAGTTTAAAAGTATTGCTTATTCAAGTTTAACTATTGAATGGTCTCTAAAAAACAATACATGGCAAATAAAGAGAACGCAGAAATAATGTCGACAGTACGTCGCTAATTAGATCATAATATTCAACCTATTAAGTATAGAATAAAGATACAGTCGAAAATTAAACATTATGTGAGTTCCAAATGCTTCTGTTTTTCATTATTTGTAGTAAAACTTATTATTCTGCAGGGCTGTGGACGAGATATCTTGTCAATTGGGCGGTATTTCCCTTTGTCCTTATACCACGGGGACTTATAGGGCTTATCTTCTTCTCCTGGATAAAACTTCTACTTTTTTCTCCATCTTAGGGATAGTCAAGAAGCCAAGACAGGTACAGAGAAAGTACGAATTACTACCGAATGAGGAAGTAAGAGGAAAATCAGGGGTTTTATTTGCTGCTACGAGAGTTATGGTAGTTATAAATGGCGCAATTGTCGATTATATACACCCCTTGTGATACTCACTCAACCTCTCTAAGTATTAAAATGATTCGGTTGGCATTTTCTACTTATCTTGTTCACTTTTGGAAATACGAACTTGCTCATTATTTCGATCAGCCCAATAACATTCTTTTGATTATTTGCCTATATATGTAGTTTGGTTGAGTGACATTGGTGGATATATTAATAAGCATTATAACATACAAACTGAGACCATTTTTCGTATAAAGGTTCATATTTAACGAACATATGATTTCTTTTCCATCTTATCTTAAGCTTTCATCGTTTGTTATTTTAAATTGTCCATAAAAATTATTATGCTATTTTCTAGCAAAGGGAAAAATGAAGAGCTCTTATAGGTATATAATTAATTTTCTCTGTTTCAAAATATGAATGCGGTTCTCAATGTGTTTTTGTTTATATTCCCTTGAGATTACAAGAAGTTTGTGTAGTTTTGTGGCGCAAATACATAAGTAATGTCATATGCACCACTTCTATAGTTTAAACCATTGAACTCCCTACATTTCATTTGTGCAATGCATCTTCAGCGAATAATTGTTCTTCTTCTTTCAGATATGAATATATATCAAGGTAGGATATCACACAAAAATAATCATAATATATTGTTAGTACAAAAAGTAACCAACTTTGTAAATATTAATTTATCAACTGCAACATAATTAAGCCAAATTATTTATATGTTACTGGCAATGTGGAATATCGATTTCTCTCCTCTCTCTTCAAACAAAGATGTATATTAGTCAACAATTCAGTGTAGTTAAGTCAAAGATAATAGCAATTCTTATTTATATTATATATAAATACAAAACAATATATGTGTATATATATACATATATACATTCACCAGTGGCTTTACTATATATCTAGCGGTCATTAAGAGCAACTAAACAAACTGTCCAATTTATATTACCAACCCTATAGAAATCCCTAAACTATTAAAGCAGTTTCGACAAAAAAAATGTATATACATATGTATACTTAAAACATCTTATATGCTTTCCTTTTATATACACTTAAAATATAAAAGATAGCAAATCCCTTATGAAAAGTACTTTGAAATTAATTGCATTTATTTTATGGGACTGAAGAAAGAGAATTTATTTATTATTTCACTGCTAATAAATTTTTTCTTAGCATGAAAGCTACATATGGCAGTTTAAATTATATACGTTCAAATTTCAACATCAGCATTGTCATAAAAGGAAAGGGTAAAAAGGAAAGTCAATAAATTATAACCTTTATTGAAATTTAAAAGATTTGGTCCCAAAGGCAGTATTTTTTTTAAAATTTATAAAATCAATAAATAAGAAATTAAAGAGTTTAAATAATAGACAATTAACACTTGTCTCGCATGGTGCCTTTCTGATGATTTTTATCATATTTAAGCAATGAGGATTGCTGTGTTTATATTTGTACATTTTTATACCTCTTATATTTCCTTTTTATGTATATCATAATATGTGTGTTTTTTAAACATTATTAATGGGCAGCTCTAAATAAGTTTATTCTGCTTATATGGCAGAAGCTCTATGTGAGCATTGAAACTAATCAAGTTAAATGATACATTTTTCCTTTACTTTCCACAGCAATAAGTCAGCACTCGAAAGACCCATTTCGTTTATGTAGTGTACGTGTAATTCACGATCCTTATATCGTTCCATCAAATAGACAAGAGATGGCAGCACCTGGTTTTCGTACGCTTGTGTAGTGCTTGTAAATATGACTCTCTTGACGAGCCAACACCTACAACTAATAAGGAAGCCCCCCCACAACAGATTAATTATCTCAATAGGTACATATCTCTCATGATATTAATAATATACAAAGACAAAGTCTTTATTTATACTTGAATTATACCAAAATACTTATAATAGAGTCTGAGCCTTACGCTACAAACGATACTAACCTATATAATATATATCTAAATAAAGTAACATTAACATATTTATGAGCTTGAATTGTTTACTACTCTCATAATAGGATTTTTATATTTGATCCATATATAAAAATATTTATTGTTTTTTTATTGAAAAAGGCTTTTTAAATGGTTTTTGTGGAGGACATTTACTAAAAACTATTTACTTAGATATTTATTCCTATCTAAGAATCATGTTCATTGGCATTTTCAAATAAGGGGTTAAAAGCTAAGTTGAAGCCTTTAATTCCCATTTTTTTATTAGTTATAACAATGTGAACATACACAACCATAAAGTCATTCCCTCTGAGTTTCGGGTAGTATTTAAATCCTCCCAGTAGTAGTATTCATTACCTCCGCGAAGGGTCTTGTTTTCACTGCTGTTTTGTTGGTTGTTGGTTTGTCACAAGATACTCAAAAGTACTGGGATTTGGATAGTGGAGTTGTTGGAAGTGCGAACAGGAAGAGTGATTAAATTTTGGCATCTCTGAGTGCAGAATTAAGGCGCCAAATGAGCTAATACTCCTAAATTTGCCATTTAGCCTACTCCCAATAGATTCGTTTTGCTGTGAAATGGGTGCCGGGAGCGTCTTCCTCTTGAATTTCCGTCTAGGGGAACCCTCCCCCGTCTCTCTAAACTCATCCCCAGTCGTGAAAATCCGCCTCGGAAGGCTCATGACTGCGGAGGTTTGCACTCTCTGAGTGTATATAGCCTCTAGTTCTATTTACAATTAGAGGGAAAGGTTTCGAAGAATACTATAGAACCAAGAACTAGACGGATAGTTTATCCATAAAAACGGTAAATATAGTATTTTGCCCCCAAAGAGATAACATTGTTGTATTCGCTGTGAGGGCCACTTGCTATAAAGTGTTATTTATTAGAACAACAGCTTATCTCAAGGAATGAGCACTGGATATTTTAACTTTAACAATGAATACTACATGAACGGGAGTAAGGAGGCTGTTCAGTATGTAATCATCATCCACCCTAGTTTCAAAATGACATCCGACATACATATGAACGGATGTAGTTTAATACATTGATGGCTTTAGCTCTTATAAATAGTGCAATGGCATTATACATATGTTATTGCTGAAGTCATATTGAAGTTGTTGGGATCAAAATAATTTCACTCAAATAAAGTAGGCTTTTTACTTTAAAAGTGTTATTATTGTTTGTCAAATATAAAATTTTAAACACAACAACAAGCAAATTGGCTTCAGCGAAATTTCCTCATGAAAAGACTACCTTAACAAATTATAACATAATGGGAAATATCTCATAAAATTAAAGCAGGAAATAAATTATTTAAAAGGCTCCTATTTAATTAACGGCTGGGTTCGGTTATTTAGTTATAATGCTATCATACTTATTGTTATCAGATACAGTTCAATCAAAATGTCAAGCCAAAAAAACCACGCAACTGTTCTAAGTTTAGAGGTATTAGGTATTGGCGTGTAAATATAACTAATAAAGAATGATAAAAAACATATTATCAAAATTATGGCTTTGATAAAAATTAAAACTTGCATTATTATCTCTGAACTTAATATTATGTATATAATAGAAAGCAAGTAATTTATTCTGTGTTTCGAAGTATTAAAAAAGATATAACTTAATTACTTCATATGTGTAATTCTACGAACTCTCCAGGGTATTCGAGATGCCGAGAGTACAGAACCAAGCAGCAGAGAAACTAAAAGGTATCCTCTCCTGAACAACAGTATAACATAGAGATAATATTAAAGAAAGGTTATTCAAGAGAAAGTTTCTCTGCTGTCGAGAGTAAGAGAGCAGAAACAAACAAATATTTATATCAATCCTAAGATAAACTAGAGGCATATATACACTCAGAGAGTGTGTACCTCCGCCGATCCCCACAACATTCCCATTCAAACATTCTCCCTTTCACACGCCCGATTTTCTATCTCTAATCATTTTTTCCTCTCTTATCTTTTGCATCAGTGCCTTAGAGTAGCAGAGTCTGGACGAGATGCTGATGAGTCATAACAAAAGCTGACAAAATCCCATAAACAAACAAAAAAGGACTGTTATATAATAAAGAAATCAACCACATTTTTTAAACCCCAGTAAGGGTACATACATAATGGTACGGGAATATATTAGACGTTAATTTCAAAGAGTTATCAATTACTTTATTATATTGTATTTTTTATCAAATAAAAAAGGAAAATCATAACATATTTGACAAGCAAACGTTAATTGGTTCTGAAATAAAATCCTTTTTCAGTATGACAGAAGTGAAGTCAATGAAACTGAGCCTTTTCTGATGCCGCGGAAACATCTTGACACTCATCTATTTGCACTTTCCAGAGTCCATAGTGTCAAAAACAGCACTATAATGAAGAGTTGATATTCATTGACTTTCAATACCGCAATTTATAATTTAAATATTGCGGTGATAATGTCATTGGGATTCTGAAGGCATGTTTCAATAGGGTAAAGATCGGTATTCCTTGAAATTGATACCCTTGCTCAGATGAGAAACTTCTCGGAGTAGATGTCCAGCCTTCAGCATATGGAATAAAGTCGCCTCATTTCACTTTTAAAGCTGATCCGCAATAGTGACGAAAATGTTTATGCGGTGTAAGAGAGGATTGCCTGTAGACACAAGGTTTCTCTGATGACAGTATGTAGGATGCTTCTTGGACTCCGGAACGATTGTTTCTTGCTTTTATTCTGGGTAGAGTATTACGAAAAACCTATTTTGCTAATTGATCCAAGAGATATAAAAACAAAAAGGTTTCGTGATTGATGAAGGGCTGCCCACATTATGAATAGTATCAGACATGCAATAATATTGTTATTCAACATATAAATCCTATTTCTGCTCAAAATAGTAGCAAAATCATAAAAATAATGCAATTCATAGCAAATTCAACTCAATTACCATCTTTTTACATTAAAATATATTCCCTTTGATTTATAAGAATAACATTAAATTTGCTATTCAATCCAAACCCCTATTTATTATTATATGAAATTTTGTTTGTTATGGGATTTTGTCAGCTTTTGTTATGACTCATCAGCATCTCGTCCAGACTCTGCTACTCTAAGGCACTGATTTTGCATATTAAAAAAGCACTCAGAGCAAGGGAAGAGGAAGAAGTTTAAGCTACGTCACTGGGTTAACATAGTCCTGAGCTGATATATGAACAATAATACGTCAATGAATATTTTTTAGCGTTTGTTCTTTCCTACTCCTGAATAGAGACCCCATTTCATTTAGTATTTTGCTCATTTTGCATATTAAAAAAGCACTTAGAGATGCTAAAATTTAATCACTGGTTCCTTTGGCATTTCCAACAACTCCACAAAGTTTCATTCGAATCCGTTCAGTACTTTTGAGTTATCCTGCTGACAAACAAACCAACAAACGCCAGTGAAAACTAGAGGCATATATACACTCAGAGAGTGCAAACCTCCGCCGATCCCCACCTAATGAATCACTTAACAGAATTACAATCCATCATATATGTCTACATAAGTAGGTGTGTTTGGTGAATAATGAGTGAGGAGAGAGCAAAGAAATAATATATACACTCAGAGAGTGTGTACCTCCGCCAATCCCCACAACATTCCTATTCAAACATTCTCCCTTTCACACGCCCGATTTCTATCTCTAATCATTGTTTCCTCTCTGTTAGCTCTTTTGCATATTAAAAAAGCACTCAGAGATGGGAAGACGGAAGAAGTTTAAGCTACGTCACTGGGTTAACATAGTCCTGAGCTGATATATGAACAATAATACGTCAATGAATATTTTTTTAGCGTTTGTTCTTTCCTACTCCCTGAATAGAGACCCCATTTCATTATTATATTAGTAGTATTTTGCTCATTTTGCCTATTAAAAAACACTTAGAGATGCCAAATTTAATCACTTGTTCCTTTTGGCATTTCCAACAACTCCACAAAGTTTCATTCGAATCCGTTCAGTACTTTTTGAGTTATCCTGCTGACAAACAAACCAACAAACGCCACTGAAAACAATACCTCCTTCGGCGGAGGTAATTAATAACGATCAAAAGTACTTTAAGGTTATGAAAATACATGTTCCATTTACCCAAATGTTTCTTGAGGTGTCCAAGTTTTTTATGATATTATTAGTTTTATAGTTGTATCTTGTTATATAATTTGATATATTATATTAAGCTGGTTGGCCCTGAAATATAAGAAAATAGGGACTTAACCCATAAACATTGAATTCAAAACCTTTCATCTAAAATATAAAATTGATTACTTTGCCATTGTCCAAAATTGATAGTTCATCGATTCTACAATAATATTCATTTTTTGTAACACTTTTTGATAAAACTTGAAAACAAAGAAATTTGCGTTGAACCAATGTTGCTTTTATAATATGCACGCTTTGATAAAATGTGTACGTATTGTTTTCTGAAATTAAAATTATAAAACTATGTAATTTATTACTTACCTATCTTTTGAATTAAAGGTGTAATTATTATCTCCGTGATACAATTGTTTTCTTATAGCTTACTTTATCTCTCACATTATTTGTTATACTGATATTTCTTATATCATTATATTTATCTTGACAGCGAACACATGTTTCACTTTTGTGCTACACTCTTTAATCATAGATATCTGCAATGCTCAAATTATAGAACTGTGAAAGTAAAGCATAATATTATTTATATGATATCTTGCTTCCCAATTTATTTGGATATTATTGGGTAAAGGATCTTAGAAATTACTAACACTGACGTAACTTAGAAAGATTTTAGCTTATTTTTTATCATGACATTAACATACCTATATAATATTATTACCTATATATATATATATATATATATATATATATATATATATATATATATATATATATATATATACAAGTCGCTGATAAGTCCCGAGACTAACTAAGAAGAAAAACATTTTCTTGACAAAATTCGATTTTATTATTCAACATAGTTGCCTTCGAGGGCGATACAGCGATTATAGCGATCTTTCAATTTTTGATTCCACTTTTATTGTAATCTTTCGTTTTATCCGAAAAATAGGTTTCTGTCTCGGCGATTACTCCATCATTCTCCTTAAATTTCTTGCCAACGAGCATTCTCTTCAGGTCTGCAAACAGGAAATAGTCGCTGGGGGCCAGATCTGGAGAGTACAGTGGATGGGGAAGCAATTCGTTGCCCAATTTATTTAATTTAGCCATTGTTTTCATTGACTTGTGACACGGTGCATTGCCTTGGTGAAATAACACTTTTTTCTCTTCTTCAAATGGGGCCGTTTTCAAGAATTTTATCATTCAAACGCTTCAACAAGGCTATATAATAATCGCTGTTGATTGTTTTCTCCTTTTCAAGATAGTCAATGAATATCATACCGTGTGCATCCCAAAATACAGACACCATAACCTTCCCAGCTGACTGTTGCGTTTTTCCTCGCTTTGGATTCAGTTCATTATATGCAGTCCACTCAGCAGACTGTCGATTGTACTCGGGAGTGAAGTGATGGAGCCATGTTTCATCCATCCTCTACGATACGGTGGTCTATCTGTTGTAGATTTTGAAAATTTATGGAAATCTTTAAATACGTACTGGGTTCGAAAAATGGGGACAGAGAAGGAACCACTGAGTCATTATCTCTCACAAATTTCTGGAAGAAAATATACGGAGAGGGCATATTTCGGGCTGAGGGAGATGTTGCAAAGATTATCGGAGTTTTCTGACGATTGGAGAATATCATAAAAGGAGCCACCAGCACAATTAAATCGTATGAAAAGAGCCTTAGATGGGAGCTTCCTACAAGAGGCTCCATAAATTTCAAAGGAATAAATACAGTCGGACTTGACTTTGCTGCAGAAACGGCAGATTCCCCCTTGCTTCTAAATTAAATGGATTCAAGCAATTCCAGTCTATTTTGGCTTGTACGAGTCTGTAGACAGACCTGTAGTACCAATCAGATTGCATCTGGCTGAAACCTCTTCCTCCCAACTGCGGAAAATTTGTTTGAAGCCTACAATGGAACCTTTCATTAATTATTTAAAAAGACGTTGTATAAATATCCCAGTGGCTAAAGCTATAGGTGTGATAAAAAGTGATATGCTGTCGTCATCAGAAAAGTGGTTTAAATACCGTGTTCTCTCTGGTACACTCGAAGTGCGATACAATTTTTTTACGCAAGATCATAGTAAATGTTATTTTTGCCGTACGGAGAATGAGTCCAGTGACCACTTATTATATGGCTACACATATCTTGGTCCTTTATATAAATCCGTTTCCGATCTTTTAATCGACAATTTAAGTTTTTATCAACCTAAGAAAAGTGACTTTACAGCCTTTTATGTTGAACTCGATGAACGTTTAATAAATTCTATAATTACAAAAACACAGCATGTATTATATGTAAGGAGAAGTGCATCATGCACCGATATTTCGGGGATTTTATCAATGATTAAACTCCACATTAAAGTTTTAAAGGATACATGTCGTAAGAAATGATGTTTTTACCCAAATGTTCTTTCAAGTTTTTTTAAATATGTCTATTGTTTGTTGTTTTGTTTGAAATATAAAATGATGCCTGTTGGCCAAGAAAAAAAAATGTTTCATCCATTGTAACATATCGACACAAAAATTCGGATTGATTACGATTGAACAACTTCAAACACTGCTCATAATAATCAATTCTTTGTTATTTTGGTCGATTGTGAGCTCTCGCGGCACCCACTTTGCACAGAGCTTTCACATGTCCAAATATTCATGCACGATATGTCCAACGCGCTCTTTCGATATCTTCAGAGTCTCAGCTATCTGGATCAACTTCACCTTATGGTCATTTAAAATCATTTTGTGGATTATTTTTATGTTTTCTGGTGTAACCACCTCTTTTGGGCGTCCACTGCGTTTATCATCATTCGTGCTCACACGACCACGTTTGATCGACATATGGTTGCTTTCGATGGAGCAGAGTCCGGATAACATTCTTCAAGCCAAGTTTTAGTTTCGACGGTATTTTTTCCCATCAAAAATAATGTTTTAATAACACACGAAATTCGTATTTTCCATTTTTTTAACGGTTATAAAATTTTCTATTCGGCTATCAAATATTATAAGACAGTGTTAAATAAACTACACTAAAATACAAGACAACTAATAAAAATAAAAAATACTCTCGACAGTTGCGTTAAAATAAATAACATGAATGAACATTGTAGAACATATTTACTGTCAAGAGATTATAACCTTATATACATGGACGAAACAGCGTTTATTTATTCTTTAAAAAATCCCGATGACGTCTTAAAATCCTGTTCAGAGCTTTCTCCTGCCCCACTGTATACGATGTCAAGAACGCCCTCATGGCCGGCAGGGACCTTGAGCGGAAGCTGATCCTCTACTGCAAGGACGTCAAAACGGTCGTGGAGGCTGAGCCGACCAAATCCATGGCGGCCCACGCAAAGGACTGGGTGTGTCGACCAACACCATTGGCAGGATGATCATTACCATCTGGTCCCCGAAGACAATGTAGCAGTCGTTCTGCCTGTTCCTCACGTATCCAGGTCCATGTCTTCTCTTCACTGAAGATGATGAATCGCTCGGCAGGTGTAGATTTGAGATCATGAAGAGTCTTTGGCAGCGAAAAAGATGGACCGCCATCATCTTGGAGTGAGCAGGGGGCTCTTATTCAACTCCAAGGACTTCTCCCCTCTGCTCAAGATTCGACTTTTTCTGACATTTTAAAGAAAATAAAATCCGACGACACTCACTTGCACCTGTTCAATCATGAATTGCCTGACGCCGACTGACTTTATTGGAGCTGTAGAAAAAATGAGCATGCGCAGTAGTCATGCTCCCAACCACACAGCAAGTCCCGCCCCCATAGCTGTGTTCGTTTGACCAATAAAACCAAAAGTCGGATACTTTTGATCATACCTCGTATATTAGGGCTGTTCTTATTTTTCAAATGTTTGAAATGTTAGCAACATTGTGGATTTTCTGTTTCTTGGTGATAAAAGAAGACGACATACAAAGTTTGAACAAAATCGGTCAACATTACGAGGTCGCGCAACGAGGTCAAAGTTTTAAAAATTTAGTAAAAATATAGTTTTCCGCAAATTTCTTCAAAATGGTGGACGTTACAGACTTCAATAATAATTATTAATTTAAAGGAAATCTAATTTACTACCAGACGTATGTTTGATGTTTTTTAATAAAACAAAGTTTTCAGTAAAAACAAAGAAAAAATGGAGTGTGTATTGTTAGCATATTTCATAGCTTTTTTGTATCAATTAACTTCACTCGCCTGTAGAAGATGACTTGTTCGCTTCAGAGTAAAATAGTACTTTTAAGTTTAGTAAACCTTTAGATGATAAATCCAAAAATGACCTTGGTTGCATTCTATCAATTCAGAATTCAGTACAATCTGAGTTTACATCATATGATTCAGAGCCTGTATTGACCTATAAGAAATCGATTATGAAAAAAATAAATAATAATGTGTTTCTTAGATTTGCGTCAAGGTATCCTCTCAAAATTTTACTTTGTCTCTGACGCATTTATAATCCATTATATGCGTCATTTTGTACGCGAGATATGCTTTTTTAATGTACATATAACTCTCTACTTATTAAACTGACATGATTTAGTATACCAAAATATTAAAGCTGGTGTACCAAGCTTTCATTTGATATGTTTGGTGTTCTAAAAATCGCTATACTTTAAGAGAAATAAGCAAATACATTTTTGCACGTACTCTCCAAAAAAAATTGATCTTTTGATATGAGAATATACAATTACCACTTGGTAACTGCTGTTAGTGTTACCTGGATAGAAAGAGAAAGAGAAGGGAGAGAGTATTTTGCCTCACTTCTATATATATATATATATATATATATACTATGATTTACAGATTCAATATGTGATATGTATGGGGTGGCACCACATACATTAAAAGATTTCAATTGAAGTTGCCAAAAAGAAGGAGAGAAAATACACACACACATTTATGTGCACTACTCTTTCTAAAGCGATTGATTGTAACACACAATTGAATTGTATTATTGTTATTATTTTTTTATTTTACACAAATCTCTGACAAAGTTTCTTCCTTTTTTCCTTGGTGATTCCCATTGTTAGAATGCTTGAATGTGCGAAAGAAAGAAAGGAAAAAAAGGAATCAAACTTTTCTTCCATTAGGCTTTGATGCATTTCTATTAAGAAGAACAGTAAAGAAGAAAAAGAAAGTATTTTTATTATTCTTCTATCAAAAGTAATATCTTTAGAATATTTCCATATCAAAGTTTTTTTTGTTCCATTAACAGATGAGATTAACTTTTTTTTGCCTAAAGAATCCCTTAAAAGTAAATAATTGCTTGAGACGATGTTTATCTAACTTGTTCACATTAATACTTGATAATCTCTTTTTATCACAGATTTCAATGAGTTTGTTTTGCTTATATGATTGTTTATGAATGCGAGCATATGACTTATCTACTCATGACTGGTATAGGGTTCAAAGTAAATTAATAAGTTATCACCTCATTAAACCTTTGAATCTGAGATGTTGAAAGTTTGACCCACAGGCTTCTGAGGTCATGACTCTTATAGACTAAGAGTCATCTAGATCGAATAGGTATCTCCTCGGATTAAAAAAAAATCAAAATGAGCAGTAAGTTTACTTATATTATTTAGAAAATGTTCTTCGACCAATTAATATGGCGGATGAAAGAGCGTCATAATAAGAAATAACTGTTATAAAATAGTCGAAATATTGAAGCCCAGGAGATCAACTCTTCTGTAGGGCGTCCCGCTTTACTTCACTAATTATTTTTTAGTTAAAAAACATTTGATATTGGATAAGGCAAATAACAATTTAAGGGGACATGGATGGAAGAGGACCTCATATAGAAACCGGAAAGGATTTAATGATGATATATTTATCATTAAACATATATGTAGAGAAAGGACTTCTGTATTATAAGGTATCTGTATTATCTCAAAGAGTAATGACGTCATATGACCGAATGCAGCCTGTAGCTTATCATATACCTCGTAGCTCCATATTATTAATAAAATATTGTATGAAAAGTAACAAACATATTTGTTATGAATATAGGTAACGATCATACTCAGAAAATATTGGTAAGGTACTTTTTGTTGAACGATTATTTAGAAATATAACTACTTCTATAACAACTCTCTCTGTCAATATACGAGGGGCGTTCCATTAATTCGTTCGCGGCTACTGTAACTCGGAAATGGCTTGAGATACGGGAGGTTTATTTTATCACTTTTCAATGTGGTCACCATTGCAAGCAATCACATCATTCCACCTCTTCACCCACTTCTCTTTGAATGTCTCTGTGAAGCTCTCTTTGGGGATGGTCGACGGAATTCTTCAAGTCCTCCACACACTAAATGACGATCCTCCAAGCTCTTTTTGAGATGAGAGAAGAGTCAAAAGGCACAAGGCTGGACTATAGGGAGGGTGAGGAACTAGCACAACACCTTTGCCCTTCAGGAAGTTGGTCGTGGCATTGGACACACGAGCGTTGTCATGATGAAGGCGGACATTCCATTTCTTCTTCAAGGGCCTCTTCCGTGCCAGCTTGTGGTTGCACTCCTTGACAGACTCAATGTAGGCGGCTAAGTTGATGGTGTTAGAGGTGTAGGTGGTGTAGACAGTATCTTGGTTGTCAAGAAGAAAGTGGCCATGATCTTCTTGGCCAAGAGAACCACCTTGGCTTTCTTTGGAGGCCTTCGGCCCTTTGGAAGCCACTACTTTGACTGTTGCTTCATCTCTGGTGTACTGTAATGCACCCATGTCTCGTCAACTGTGATGATTGAGTCCAAGAAGCTAGGGTCTTCATCAACAGCTTCAAGGAAGAGCTTGGCACAACAAACTCTCTCTCTGCCTTGTGTTTGCCTGACAAAATCCTTGGGACCCACCTTGCTGTAATCTTGCTGAGGCCAAAGTCTTGGTTCAGTATCCTGTGGACAGTCCCTTGGGAAAGACCAGTGGCTTCGTGGATCTCCCTCACAGTCACTCTGTTGTCAATGTCAATTTTTGACTTCATTGATGTTTTCATCAGTTCTTTGGAGCCTGGGCTTCCGATTCTGCTTTCTCTAATCCAGCCCATTTCCGCCATCCCTGAGGTCTTTAAAAACATTCTGAATGACTCTGCGGAGGCTTGGATTGTTTCCGTAGATGGCTTTGAGAGAGTCAAAGGCCTCAGAGATGGAAAGGCCTGCATTGAAGGCGTGCACAATGACGTTTCTTGGAGCCGACATTTTGAAACAAAATTTCAAGCAACTTTTTCGGCCGGTGATTGTTGAAATGTTTTATCTTCCCCTCCCTCTCTCCCTTCACGTTGGCAAATAACAACCTTAAGAGATTAGACATTAAATTTTCTTTCTCAGAGGTTTCATATTGGATAAAATAAATTTTCCGTATGTCAAGCCATTGGGAGTGACAATGGCCGCGAACGAATTAATGGATCTCCCCTAGTATATATATATACATATTTGGATATATAACAACTTCTGTCTGTCTCTCTCTCATATATATATACATATATTTAGATATATAACAACTTCTATCTGTCTCTCTCTCTCAATATAAGTATATATATATATATATAGAAATATATATATATATTTATTATATATATATATAATCGTCTTTTGATATGAGAATATACGATTACCATCTGGTAATGCTGTTAGTGTTACCTGGATAGAAAGAGAAAGAGAAGGGAGGGAGTATTTTGCCTCACTTCTCTCCCTTCTTTTTTTCTTCCTATTTAGGTAACACTAACAGCAGTTACCAGATGGTAATCGTATATTCTCATATCAAAAGATCAATTTTGGGGGAGAGTACGTATTTGCTTATATCTCTTAAAGTATAGCGATTTTTAGAACACCAAACATATCAAATGAAAGCTTGGTTAACCAGCTTTAATATTTTGGTATACTAAATCATGTCAATTTAATAAGTAGAGAGTTATATGTACATTAAAAAAGCCTATCTCGCGTACAAAATGACGCATATAATGGATTATAAATGCGTCAGAGACAAAGTAAAATTTTGAGAGGATACCTTGACGCAAATCTAAGAAACAAATTATTATTTATTTTTTTCATAATCGATTTCTTATAGGTCAATACAGGCTCTGAATCATATGATGTAAACTCAGATTGTACTGAATTCTGAATTGATAGAATGCAACCAAGGTCATTTTTGGATTTATCATCTAAAGTTTACTAAACTTAAAAGTACTATTTTACTCTGAAGCGAACAAGTCATCTTCTACAGGCGAGTGAAGTTAATTGATACAAAAAAGCTATGAAATAAGCTAACAATACACACTCCCTTTCTTGCTTTGTTTTTACTGAAAACTTTGTTTTATTAAAAAACATCAAACATACGTCTGGTAGTAAATTAGATTTCCTTTAAATTAATAATTATTATTGAAGTCTGTAACGTCCACCATTTTGAAGAAATTTGCGGAAAACTATATTTTACTAAATTTTTAAAACTTTGACCTCGTTGCGCGACCCCGTAATGTTGACCGATTTTGTTCAAACTTTGTATGTCGTCTTCTTTTATCACCAAGAAACAGAAAATCCACATGTTGCTAACATTTCAAACATTTGAAAAATAAGAACAACCCTAATATATATATATATATATATATATAATGGTGTGTGTTTGTGTGTATGGTGATGAAAATGCTTAGTTGAAAGGATCGTTTAATACACATGCTGACCTTCGATCCTGACGATGTCAACCAATATTCCTTCAACATCTCGATATATTATACAAAAAAAGATGAAATTTAGTGCATTCTAAAGAACATTTATTCAATCTCTCCTTATCTGATCAATTACTTTCTCTTTTGGTCTCAGATACACAAAACTCTTGTAGATTGGGGTTCTAACTGTTTAGTTATAAGTTTCGGTTCTTGAAATGCTTCTTTTTGTTTTTACAAAAAAGAAAATTTCGGAAACAAAATGCAGTAGGAGAAGTTTAATTATTATAGCATACTTTCAATTGAACCTCAGGACTCAATATCTTTTTATTAAGCTGGTATCCTACACTCCCTTTAAAAACAAGACTATAATGAAATAATAAGCAATTAAAAGTCAGAAATAATTAATATCAAGATGTACATGGAAGCAAATCAAACCACCACCCTTGTAAAAACTATCTTTCAAATCCAAGGCCATCATGTTTACTAAAAAACGTATATTAAATGTCTTATCATAGAGTTATTTGATGACTAAGTTCAAGGCTTTACTCGATATTATATTTTTGTGACCTGCGCATATAATTTCAAACACCCTTTGAATATGGAACTTTCAAAGCATCATTTTATTTTCATTATTTTTAATTTTATTTTGTCGATATGAAAGCGAATATATATCCTATTATCCCATCATGTTAGGGTTCTCAAGTATATTTTTGTACTTTTAAAGTCCTAATTAAATTCCTCTGACGAGTTGCTCATCATCTTTAGAAGAGAGCCATGTACAGTATTATCCTGAGAGGAAATTGGAGCACGTGATCCAAATGCATACTCCTCTAAGTTGTTTTCAATATTTAAAGGAACGCATCGAAACAATAAATAACGAAGCAAAAAAAATATCGTTAGATGTTGCGAAAAAAATAAAAGAAATCATTATAAATCGAAGATTATGTACAGATTAATATTTTTATTTGACTATTTGAAACTCATAAAATATTCATTTTTTGCTAAAGCCTTTAGTGTTATGTCGCAAAGTACAAAATCAGTGTTCAATGAAGTACATTTTTTTAAATAAAGTTCACCTTTTCTCATAATTGACTAAATAATTTAAAAAAATAACTGTAGAATAAAGATAATAATAATAATTATTAAAACAGTTTAAGTGGAAGATTTTTTTGAAGTGTGAAGTAATGTGACTCAAAACGTATCTTCTCAAAAAAGACTAAAATGCATTTTTGGACTTATGCTTGTGGCGGAAAGCTCTCACTCTCTGTCTATCTGTTCTTATCTGTCTCTCTGCGCCTATGTGATCATCCTTTTCTTAATTATTTATAAGTACAATACCAGATGGGGCGACAGGTATTTTTCCTTCTCTTTTTTTAAAGATACTTTGAATAAATATAAATAATTCCATTGTTGTGAAATACATCTTAATTTACATCAGATAAATAAAGATGTTTATTTATTTATTTGTTTACAGGTTAATATACGTTGCATGGTTAAATACCATTACAAGTGATAGGATATTAGAAAATACACAATCCATACATAAAAAAACTATATGTCGTGATAAAAATAAAATAACTTCCAGAGACTCTTTATAAAAAATATTTTAAAGAGTGTAAGAAATGTTGTATAAATCTTTTTATGGCTCTCAAATTATTATGCATTATGATGTATAATTTAAGTTTTAATGCAGATATGCGATTTTATGCACAATTGATCCGGCATATGCATACATATGTATGTATATATTGTATAATGCATAATAAGAATCAATGAAACAGTGGGTTTTTTAAGATATGCAATAAAATAAATCATAAGAGAGATAAGATTCACAATTTATCATATATTCATTTCTCAGGCATTAAAAACAATCCAGAGACTTCTTTATAAATACCGCTTCCTCTGCTGCTCCTTACTTTCTTTACAACTTCAATAATATCCAACCATAGCATGCAGACATAGGTAAACATAACTTACTTATTTTTAAGTATACTTTTAGAAGAAAGTGCAATGAGAACCAAAGAGCCTAGTAGTTCTCGCCCCTAATTCAATTACAGGGTCCAGTAGGACAGATTTGAATAATGATTCTCATACTCCTCTTGTGCAAAAAAAAGTGTCTGAAGGCACGTGCATAACTTTCTCCGAAAAAAGCCATGGATTATACATATACTTTTTTCATATCATGAAGAAAAAGTGAAATATCACCATCATACGTATGTATATAAAAGTTCTCTGATGATATACTTTAAATACATATTAATCAACAATGTATAAGATAGTACCAACTGTCATAATTTCAAAAATGACAGTAAAAACAAACTAAATTTTCTCTTCAAAACGATGCCCTTGCGACTGCAGGGAAAGTAAAGTATTAAGATGTCACATTTAATTTAAAACAACTTATTTTTTCATCCTGATTATTATCACTCAAGACATTTTTGGATTCCTTTCTTAAGACATCAAATAAGTTAAGCCATGCCTCAGGTTTTCCTTTTACTCATATAACTTTTGTAGTGTGTGTCAGTCAAATGTCTTTAGAAGAAGAGGTACATATACACTTTTTTTCCTTAGAGCAACATAATGGCTTCATTACTTTGTATAATAATTAATGATGAGTGCACCACCTCCTTGATTGTTGCGCCTTAATACACATCATTATTCATTATTATTTGTAATGAGAAAAGATCTCTTCATGAAGAATAAGGGCTATGTATAATATTGTATTATTTATTAGTAGTATTACACTATTAATGAAGAAACAAGTGAAAATCCATTTCTTTTTAATAGTGTGTTGACTCAAAGGAGGCCCAAGGTGGAAATGAGTAGTCTTCTTAGGCACTCCCCTAATATAATGAGCCATTACAGCGCATAATATTAATAGATCGCAAAGTATATAGAGTATCAGACTTGTTTATTTCACGTTTCATGTTTAGTAAAACGTTAGATAGCTCAATACAGACCTTGGCTCAAGGTCTGTATAAGAAGGTATGGGCAATACAAAAACAAACATGTAGCAGTGTGACTACTCAATGACGTCACTGGAGAACGATTATATCTATACATATATATTTATCAAATAATATCTCTATCTATCTATATATATATAGTGACGTCATTGAGTAGTTATACTGCTAGGATTACATATTGTTTTTGCATTGCCCAGACCTTATTATACAGACCTTGAGATAGCTTATTGTTATTATTATATGTAACGTATCGATAAAATATTGTAACATAATGTTTTTGATGACGTGGAAAGGAAGAAATAGAGTACTAATGTCAGTCTTCTCACTTACAGGTGTGACGTCATTAGAAATCACCGGTAGGTGAAACGTCAGCTCGCTTGTCAATATGGATTATGATAGTGAAAAGGTATCACTTCTCGCAAACTCATCAATACAAATGATTATTCAGTTGGTAGTACTGTTTTCCTTCTTTTTCTACCTCTGATAGTCGGAGTTCATGATCCATTTATCGACAGATATGATGAAACAAAATAAATAATTATATTCCTTGAGTATGAGGTTTTTTTTAAATCCAATTTGTATTAATATGTGGAACAAGAGAAGTCTATTCAAAGGATTCGCCAATGTCGTCATGGATGTAGGCCCATGAAGACAATAAGTATTAATAAAGATGGATTCCTTCTCTCTGATCGATGTTCACTCTTCAACAGCCGTGAGTAGTGAAGTGAATCTTTGTAGCAGTATGCCACCTTCTGTTTTTATCCTTCTCTCTCAACTTATTTCAATCAATCACATTACAAAAACACCATCTTTTCGCTATCTCTAAATAAAAACGTCCCTTGTGTTTCTATTTACATTGATGGAGATGACCCCAAATGCTTCAATGGCTCCTTCAAAAAGGCATTCTAGTATTTAGTTGTAATGTCCATTTAACTGCTTATGAACTTTCATAAAAAGGCATTTGAGTATGGAAGGTCAAATTATATAAATTGCCATGTTCAGTTCTTTCGAATAGATCTTTAGGCGTTTACTTTTTTTTTGCGTGGGTTTGTATAATACTGATGTTGTGAATTAATATTAAATCTTGAATAACTAATTGCAATTGCAAATTAATATACTACTTTACCTTCAGCATGAATGAGTAAAGATAGTTAACTTAGTTTTTATGTAGTCCAACAAGTGTCGACTTTCAAAAGTACACAAAATCATTACACAATAATAGTATTTTCAATGTAGAGTTCTTCTTGTACAACTGTATATAATATGGCGATATGTTTAATATGTACTTTTATAACTATTTTATTTTGGGGTGACATTATCATTATCGATAAAATAAAAATGAAACTATGAATGTAAAAGAATTCTACTTTGTGTCAACGTTAGTAAAACTGAGTCGTCCTTTTAATATAGTTATCGTAAGTATTAGAGCAATCCCCTCAATCTCACTTTCATACACGTATACTTTATATATCTTAGAGAACTATTATCTTGTTTGTTTGTATGCTTAAAAGGAAGTTGGTTATTTGTTTGCTTACAAACTTTGAATCCAGTTAAATGATAAAAAGTAATATCCTCCAGAGAATACAGATTAGTCTTGCACATTGTTTCAAAACCGGGCATCTAATATCTCGTTACATGTTTTAGATAGCCATAAACTCAGAAATAAGAAGAAGTAAAAAAAAATTCAGACAACTTAATTGTTTATAAAGCTCTTAAACTTTTACTTTCTATGTTATGCACATAACTCTTAAGGGCTGACAACAAAGTTCAGTTTATAATTTTGGAGCATCAAAAGTTAGACTACCTTAATTATTGATAATTTTAGTAATTTCTTTTGAAATGAGTGAAATTAGGAAAGTATATGTTTAAAAAGCTTTTTCATATCTCTGTACTATGCAATTAATGGTTATCCTATCTTCAACTATCCAAAAAGCAAATTGATTTTTGTCAAACAGAATTCAAGAAAATGTGAATATAAATAAAAAGCTTCTGGGGGATGCAAATTAAATGAGTTGCTTACTAAATTTTGGTTCTTTACATCCTGAATCCAAAGAGGCAGTTTGTTTTTTAAGTTTCTTTCATTTTTAAACCATCACCTATTATTATACAATTTATTGCTTCATTAAAGATGGCTCGATTCGAAAAAAAGCTAAGGTCATTTATATGTTCCTAGTTGTATCATTGTTATTCATCTAGTTCATTTCATTTTTTCCCCGCAACGGATAAAAATATTATATTTTTAATCTCTCAACAGTTAGAGCATAATTTTGATAAATATAAAGCACTCAAGACGGATGTTCTAATTATTTTTGCTCCCTGAAGCATCCTGTGAGCAAGGAAACACAGCATTTTTATCCTACGTAGGGTTAGCCGTATTTGAAGGAACTGTTTCTATTTTCCATTAGGGTTAACGCATAGTAAGGTATATGAATCTCTATATTATAGTATACTCGTATAATATATATTACGACGGATCATCGTATCATTAACTTTGATCGAGTTTTGCTTTCATTGTGAAGGTCTCGATTGCTTCTTATTCTAAAATAATGGAATGGTTTATGTGGCGTCCTTTTTAATATAGAAAGTGTTGCTCGATATAGCTTTCATTTGCCCTCCCCTGGAAGTTTTTATAAGTAGTTGTTCATATTGATAAATATAGATTATGCGTCTATCATCCATCAAGAGTAGACATAAGCCGAGACTCAGCCCCAAATATTATTTTCTTGATGATGTATATCATAGACATCAAATAATAGAATATAAAGTGAATATAAAGGTGTTCCTCTTTAATTAAAAGGAAAGTTGTGTGTCTAAGACAAAAGAGGGGTCCATCCTCTTATTGAAGACTATCCGATGTGAACACAGAAAAACTATTTAGATGTAAAAGTTATGTTGTAGAGTTAGAAGTTCAATAAAAATTATTTACAAATATTTTGTCTAGGTAAATAAACTTCCATTCCACAGAAATAATGATTGGTTTGAAAGTCAGAAATGATAAATTCTTGTTTATATGATATAGCGAAAACGAGTGAAAAACTATATAAAACTATGCTTCCAAGTAAATGCATAAAAACATGTAGTGGTATAAAAATTGGTGCAACATTATTTTTGCAATAAAACTTATATAAAAATAAAGTTTTGTTAAAATAAAAGTTTATTGTGGGATTTATTTTTTCTTCAGCTTAATACTATGAAACTACTTATTCAAACAGTTATTTATAGCTTTTAAAAGCTATTAATTTATTGGACATGTAAGAAGTGTTATTACAAAAAATTAATGCATTAAAATTATGATCTTAACAGTGAGACTGAAGGTCATCTCTCAAGTGAACACTCGAATTTGCTGTTTGAATAATCTTTCGAAACTATCTGCTTATTACCTCTGCCGAAGGAGGTATTTTTTTCACTGGCGTTGGTTTGTTGGTTGATTTGTTTGTCAGCAGGATAACTCAAAAGTGCTGAACGGATTCGGATGAAACTTTGTGGAGTTGTTGGAATGTCAAAAGAACAAGTGATTAAATTTGGCATCTCTGAGTGCTTTTTTAAGATGCGAAATGAGCTAAATACTAATAAATATTTCAAGTTAGCCTACTCTGCCAATAGATGTCGCTGTGCTGTGTTCTCCTCTTTGATGACGTCAGTTCTTTTTCTTTCCATGTACCTCTAGAGTGTAAATAAAGGGACAGTGCGTAGAGGGTTGGAAATGACAACAAGACCAAGTGATTCGTTTGGTGGGATCGGCGGAGGTTTGCACTCTCTGAGTGTTTCTAGTTCAGTGTTCATTGGTTTGATATGTTGATTATTCATAGATAAATATAATGCCAAAGTAACGTATTGGAGATCTAACAAATACCCCAATATTCAGTGCTTCCATAAGTTAACAAATTTGAATTTCGGGATTTCACTGGCAATATAAGACTGAAAGGCGCTTGAGGAACACTATCATATGATGAAGTTGTCAGGCACTTGGCCCCTTCATTTGTGAAGAGGGAATTAAAAATAGTTCAATAGAAGTAACGAACTCTTCTATCGTGCTATTAAGGCGTGCACGAGGATAATACACACGACAATTTTTACAGTAAATCAAAAAATTCGAATAACAATAATTAATTGATTAAAATATTTACGGTTTGTTACTGCAGATAATTTAATCAGGTGCACAGCTAATTAAGTCTCAAATGAAATGCAAATTAAATAGCTTTGTACAAGAAGTACATGTAGAACTCCAGACTACACTAGATGTATACTCATGAGTTCTCTGCATTCTTTCTTCTTCTTCTGTTTTCTATTCCAATATTTTTTTCTTTGTTGTACAAAGAATCCCCCCTTTTAAATGTTTGATTGTGCTCTCAATAAAGAAGCCTTTGGGCATTAAGGTTATTCTTAATGATGCTAAGAAAAAAGCCAAAAAGCCTTGGGTTAAATACCTGGGTATTAAGGCAACCTTTAACTCAAAGGTCAACGACTCCCTATCATTGGGGTATTTTTATGATGTTGTATGAGGCTTAAGTATATTAAAGAACACCCCAGAGATAATAATTCCTTAAACATGATTGGTTGAAAGAAAAGGAGTGTGAATATTAATACAAGTAATTTTTAAAGGATATGAAAAAAGTGGTTTTTTATGAAGCGTGGTTAATTGAAAAGGAAGTAGAGTGAATAATTATAGAAACGTGGTTTACATATCGCACAAAGTATTGGTTCACTCGGGACTGTTGAGGAGTGAACACCAATTCATAGAGATTGTCATCCTAAAAAATATTTTTTTTATCTTCTCATCAGACTTGTTGATTTGTCGTTCATTTGTAATCTTTTTGTTCGCAACGATGAACGACAAAAAAACCTCTTATCGTTCGTTGTCAATTTTTGGCGCCAAAAAAAAAGAAAAATTTCCATTCTAAAAAAACGTCATCACTTTTCCAGAATGACAGAACGACAAACGTACTTAATTTAGGTGAACGACGAACGACAATTTTAGTGAACGCCACCAAGTCTGCTTCTCTCAGGATCCATTGTCATTTCGGATCCTCTCAATGAACTACTCATATTCTACACATATTGTAATTAATTAAATAAAGCGTTATATATGATATGGCTCTACTCTTTGGATTTAAAGAACATGAAATTGCAGGGGCTAATCCTAAATTCGGATGGAATCAAGCTGCTTTTTATACGAAGTTCCCTATTGACATTAGGACTAGACTTGAAGATCTGAAGAAGGTTCATTCCTATGAAGTTAAAAATGTTGTTGGAAACCTTATTGATGTTAACTTAAGATTAAAAGGACTGGAGAAAATCAACCTAGAAACAAAAAAGAAGGTTACCATTACTATGGTGAACACGTTCAACGAATTAATGAAGAAAAGGCGGCAAATTGGTTTACACAATTTGGAAGAGTGGTTAATCATTATCCTCAAAAAATCCAAGTAATGAAATGGCGGAGTCAAAGTATAAAGAATATAAAGACATTTGGAGGGACGGGGATTACGTCGTAGAAGTTATTGCAGATCCGGCAACAATTCCACAACTGGCTCCCTTTGAAGGATCTTTGATAAAACTCAAATTTAAAGGTGCTAAGCTCCAATGTCAAAATTGTTTTGGTTTGGGTCATACAAAAGTCGGGTGCAATAAGGCCAGACTTAGTATCCATGACTACTCAATTGCCTTGAAACAAGCCTTATCGAAAACTTTCTCGAAGTGTGACAAAGAAAACACTTCCTCTGGTACAGGGTTAGATGTTACCATTGAATCCCCTGTTGATTCCACTTCCATCGTTGGTGCAAACAACAACAACGATCTTATAATAAGGCCTAGCTCAGAAAATTCTGTAGATATCTCTGAGGTCGCTTTGAACGGAGTAAATTATGGGAACGGAGAGGGAGAGCTCATTATTGATATAGAACTAAACGAAGTTCCAAGGGTTCCCCCAACTGAAGAGGCCCCTTTAATTCCATCGCAAGAGGAAAATTCTCAAGTTGAAAAGGAATCAGATACTTCAGAATTAACCAGTAACTCTTTGCATACTGATTCTACAACCACTAGAACTCAGTGTTCTGAAGGTACCACCCAAATAGTAGATGAATCGGTGTGTTCTCAAAATGGCAATACCAATATACTTTCAAATGAAGCAACGTCCTCATCAAATATAGAAAGTAACGACAACAGTCGACTTCTTATATCGGAAGGTTGTAGCATTACGGTTCCTTCAAACGAAGAGACACGGGAAGGTATTAAGGAGACACCCCACCTTCAACAAGATCAAGTTTCTTTAATTGTGGGCCTTGCGCAAGGAAGTTCAAAAACTGCTACCTCAAAAAACAAGAAAACTCATCTTAATCCGGAGCTGATTTTACCTTCGAGATCAAGATCTGGTTCTTTATCAAAACGAAACTCTATGATCTCTGGATGCCCTCCCCAAAAGGGACAAAATACAAATAAAGTTAAGAAAAAGTAATGTTTTGTCTCTTTTTGTATAACATTCCATTTTTATGCCGGTTTTCAGACAAACTAGAATAGAAGACTTCTTTGCACAGACGATATCACCTTGTCAAAAACTTAATATGGGAATCGGGAAAATAAGGTCATTAAATACTAGAGGAGGAAGAAATCGTTTAGATCGACACTGCCTTTTAAAAAGTTTACTGAATACTGGTCCTGATATTGTGTGCCTACAAGATGTCAGATCTCTTACATCAGCGACGTGTTCACAATCCTGCATACATTGTCTTCCAAAAAACTACCATTGTTTTTTTACGGGAGATGGTATTCACCGTGGCATCCTCTCTTTAGTATCTAAAAGGATTCAAGAACCAATAATAGTTAAGCAACATTCAGGTGAATCAGAATGGCACAAGATTTTTGTTCCTACTAAAAGCGGGGGATTCTATTTCATAAACGTTTATGGCCCCAATAAGAAATGTTCGTCCTTTTTCCAGGCAATCATTAACACCTGTAAAAAGGATATCTATCCTCATTTAGTCATTGGTGACTTCAACACTGACATAAGCAAATTAGCCTACCCAAATAGAAAAATATTGTCAAAGTTAATCATTGAATTGGAACTAGTTGATGCCATCAAAAAGTTCAATCCCGAAGACACCGTGTCTTGGCGTTCAGGAAACAAAACATCGCGCATTGATTTGGCCTTGGCTTCCCCTTCTATTTTATCCCTGTTCAAGAATGCTTTTTACCGTCCCCATCCCAGCTCCGATCACAAAGCCATAGAAATCGACCTACAATATTTTAAGCCTAAGAAACGTTTTAGAATCCCTAGATTTTTAGTTTCAGATGACTCTTTTATCAGGAAACTAAAATTTTACTTAACTAAACGTTTTAACCCCTCTTTTAGTGCAAAGAAAAACCACTCTATTCTTTTAAAAACTTTGACGTCTCATGTTATTCTACAAAGAAACAAAGCAACTTTAACGCTCCAAAAAGAAGTAGAGGAGATTTTAAATAATGGTTCGCAATTTATTCGTTCAATCACTTCAGACACCGTTCACTTATTTCGACTCTCTGAAATCAAGGAAATGGAGTTCAAAAGCAAGGTTGAACTGGAAAAAAGTGCAAATATTAGGTTAAAAAAACTTTTTCAAAAGGAAACCTTTTCTACTACATCCATATCAAAAATCAATGAAAATGGTCAAGAAATTACGGACCTTCGAAGAATACTAGAGAGTTTTCAAAAACGTTTTCAACAAATCTTTGGAAACGAAAGAACAAATTTTCCTCGCCCAAGGCGTGGTAAACGTCAAATTTTTTCAGAAAAGAAAATATCCCACCATATAAAGAAATTCTTTAAAGATGACAAAGCGAGTGGTCCTGACGGTTTGGGAGGGAAATTTTTACGCAATGTGTCAATGAAGTTACGCCCTATCTTGTAAAACTCGGAAACGAAATGGAATTGCACGGAAGACTTCCTAAAGGAAGAATTGCTCTGATTCCAAAAAAAGGATGCTCCACAGATATCAACAATTGGAGGCCCATCACTGTGCTCAATGAAAGTTATCGCATATTGTCTGGCATAATCGCACATGAAATAGAACCTATTTTAAATCTTAAATTGGGTGCTGAACAAAAAGGTTTCTTAAGGGGGAGACATATCTCTGACATTTCAAAGAATATTGAAACCTCAATAGAATCGTCGCGTAGAAAAGAATATTATGGTGCAATTATAGCTGTCGATTTTTCTAAAGCGTTCGACTCTATCTCACATGAACATGTCATGAGGACAGTGAGGAGACTCCTCCCTAAAAGATATTTTAATCCCATAAGAGCACTCTTTTTTAACGGTACTTCTGTTGTGTCAATGGGCAATCTGAACAGTCGGAGTATTACTTTGGGCAGGAGTTGCCGTCAAGGATGCCCTGCTGCGCCTCTTTTATTTGCCGCTGGGCTAAAGGATCTTAGCGATTCCGTGAAGAGGAAATTTAGCGGTTTTGGTGTGGATTTTGGATCTTCGAAGCATGTCATCGATATGTATGCCGATGATATAACTCTGTTCATTCAGGCCAACACAGAAGCGCAGTTGACAAAGCGTATAGAAGTTTTAATTAACCATTTTAGTAAATATGAAAAAAGATCGGGGTTGAAAATTAACTCTAAAAAAACCACCATTCTCCCATTGGAAAATGGAATCCATCTCACGATGTTCGGGTAGCATCATTATCAGTTGCTGACAAAGTTGAAATCTTGGGAGTCACGTGGGATAGGTATGGGGCCTCTCTATGTAATTGGTCGTCTCTTCAATCCTTCATACATAATAGTATTAGAAGATGGAGGAATCTTAATCTTCAACAAAGGATTGACCTTTATAACTTCAAGGTCGTACCAGCAACATTATATAAGGCTACAGCCATTCCGTGGCTTGCAGAGAGAGCTATTGAGGAAGAAAAAATATGGCTTCCCAAACTTTTTCATTCAAGTTACGTTCCTTCACTGAAAAGACCTAAGAATTTAATGGGGGGTGGACTGACCAGTCTTTCGGTGGTCATACCCAAGATCTACCAAAAAAATTATATCGACTTATCGAGGTATCCAGATAAGGAATGGCGGAATTACTTCTCTTCAACACCTTCATATACATGGCTTTTGGTAGGCACCGACTTCATGAATGGTAGGATAAGTTCGTTTTCTTATTCCCTCGCTGCTGCCCAGAGAATACTGTGGAAGGGAGAGGCATCTTTTTATTCGTCTTCAACGATAGATATTGTCAGGGAAAATCTTAAAAAAAAGTTTTTCTTTAAAAATCTTAAGAGCCCCCAAAAATTAGAATTGGAAGCATTCTCTTCTGACATTTTATCTATACATGACATAAAACAAAAGTCCATTTTTAACTGCGGAAAGTTCTCTTTTAAATTAAAAAATGCAGCATCTATACATTTAATGCCAATTCCTTGGCTTGCAAGAATATCATACAATGGAAATTTCAAAGAAGATGCAGATATAATTGTGAACAAATTTTTAAAAGATTTGCAATTACCGATCTCATGGAAAAGGAAACTACTATCTTCTATCACAAAAGTGAATCATGGAAAACGATTTACGGCTCAGTTTCAAATTTCTTCTGGATGTTTATATTTTAATTCGCCCTGCAAGGATTGTGGAAAGCTGTATAACTCCGTGTATCATGCTTTTGCTCTCTGTCCTGCCCTCAACATTTTAAGACAATTTATAAAACTAAATCTTAGAGGTATAACAGAAAAGTATATTACACCGATTCTTTTATTCGGAGTAAGCTGTAAACGCTCCAACAATCCAAAGACACAAGCTATTGAATATGCTTTGTCAAGCATCAGAAGTCTTTTAGCGGAACGACTGGCTACTTCTCATCCCCTGGATCAACACTCCATAAGAGCTATTTTAATCTCTACCTCCGCACGTTATTCCCTGTTAGCAATGAAGATTCCCTGTGCTTCGGAGACCCAATGGACTTACGCCGGCGAATTAATAAAGTTTTACCCTGATGGCGCACAATGGAGTCTGAAATTTCTTCAACGACTTATCCGCCGATATAAAAACTATCAAAGATTTTTAAATGTATGAGCCAATGTTACTTCTTATACTCTTTTTTAAATTTCTTTTGTTACTGCGTTTCTTTTAATCTGTTGTTATTTAACGTGTTTTTTATTCTAATGATTGTTTTTTAACCGTTGTTTGACTTATGTTTAGAGTTTTAATTTTAAACTATAATGTTTATTTATGTATTTTTATATATAACTACTCTAAGCAAATAAAGTCTTTAAAAAAAAAAAAAAAAAAATAAAAAAAGCGTTCGCTCATCCTCAGAGTTTATAATGTGGCATCAGTCCGTCAACAAAAGTATCATCCCTCTAGCTATCGGACGTTGAAAATGAAGAAAATGGTCTTATCAAAATAAATTAAAAAACTTGTGACATAGATAATTTAACAGAACAATCTTTTTGTTATCCCTATGGCTTCCGTGTGGCTATAAACAAGTTATTTTAGCCACACGAATCCTATCGAAGCAAATAGGCTAATAAAGACAAAAAAATCAAAAAATAAATAATCCTTTAATTCCTGGCTGTCGAGGTGTGAAAATCAACTCAGAGATACAAATAGGACCCTTAATAATACATTGAGTCCTTTTTCATTAGTCTCAATCCATGAAATTATGAAATATTGGGTGGACCTTAAATTTGTAAAAAATTATATTTTCATAACATTTTTTTTGATTTATAATTTTTTTGTTATCTCGTGAGTTCCTGCATTAAATTGTTTTGTAGGACTTTTCCCACCTAAAGACATACTTTTATTATATATTTTTTACTATGTGGCAATGGATTTGTTTATCAATATTCAAATATAATCAAATTTACAATCTAGTTCAAAAATGCTTCAGCAAATATGGAACTTCAATCCTGAGGGCTTTGTGCTAGAAAAGCGAGTAATTTAGGATAATAGTGTTAACATTATCTATATATATATATATATATATATATATATAATTGTATTTACAAAGGCTTTGTAGTTTAACTAAATATTCAAATATAGTCAAGGAATTAAAATACTTGTAAAAGGTATATATTTGTATTCTGACGTGACACCCAATAGTAAAAAAATATGAGTGCCTTAAATCAAGCTACCGGTATTAACATAGTTGTATTTCTTCATAGAAAACTTATAAGAATAGCGTAAGCTAAGGGAATTGAACTTTATAAATTTTGACATTCACAAGACTTTCCTTGTAAAAAATTAATGACTTATAAATGTGAAAAACGTCATTGCTTCATTGTTAAATGTGATCTTTTAAATGTTATTGAAATTGTCAAGACTGAATGCGAGGAAAATAAATGTCTGATTGAAATTGATTTAAAATCAATCAATCAATCAACCTCATGATTGAAAAGCATGGTAAAAGGCATTTTGTAGTACGTATGTGGATCGTAAAAGTCGAAAAGAGCAATTTGTATACAATTAAAGCTTTGTATGAAGGATCATAGTGAAGAAAAAGAAGAAGATTGGGTAGTATATAATAAATATTATATATAAATGCTTCTGATAGTAAAAGACTTTTTGAACAAGGTCTTTCTATTAAAAGAATTAGGCTTAATTATTATAAGACAAAATCAATATAGATGCACTATACACTTTTAAAGTGAAAATAATTACTCTAAATAATTGCTTTCAAAACCAACATTTTTTTAAATTTGTATTTGATCATAATCAAACTGAAAATAATTTTATTCCGACTAAGTCTCATGTAATTTATATTAAATTAAAACTGATTTTACAGAGAATTATGCCATTATTTTTTTACTTTAATGCAGGGGTCGGCAACCCAAACTGTTGAAAAAGCCATAACGGAGCAAAAAAAAAAGTGTCTGGAGCCGCCCAAAAAAAATAATTCCTTGTATAACCTTCATACGGTGCATATTTTGGTCCTATATATTTTCCTATCCCATCTTTTCCCCATTTTCTAACGTTTTGGAAAAGCTCCAGAGGACCACGAAGCAGATCTAAAGAGCCGCATGAGGCTCTAGAGCCGCGGGTTGCCGACTCCTACTTAAATGGAATCTCTTTTTAATGACATATAAAAATATAAATTATTAAACTTCTGAGACTAAAAATTAAGCACAAAAAAGTCATTTCACATTAGGATCACCAATAAATAAACAAAGACAAAACAGCTCATATAAAATATAAACATCAATACAAAATGAATTTTTGCACCTCTTTCAACTGAAAGGGAGACTTTTGTGCTGTTGAAATCTACTCCAGTTTTAGTGGGGGGGGGTCCAAAATTTTAAAATGATATTATGTAATATTGTTTCAATCAAATGATATAAACGATTCAATATTGGCAATAATATGGTTTTCCAATCCAAACGATATCTTAACTCGTGGCAAAACAGGGTAAAACCTTTATAAAATGTGTATGTAGAAATCCGTGCAAATAAAGAACTGATTGAATCCCCAAATAGAAGATATATATCCCTTCACTCAACGTCAGGGTTCTTAGATATATAAATCAAAGCTTTTGGATATATTTTCGATATTATTTTCGAGAGAGAGCCAAAATTCCTCCTCCTAGCATATATAATATATATATATATATTGCTTGTTTGTTTAGGGTAAGATCCAAGAGTACGAATGAAGTCGAGTCTTGAGTCCAAGGCGGAATCCAATTTACTATCTTAGCCCATTCCCTAGAACACACAACCTCTTTAAACATGTTGTTTACCCGTTCTACCTCGGGAAGCCAAACAGGTAACAATGATACAATTCTAAGAATTGCTGTATCTGCTTTAGCTCTGGATAATGTAGGTTAAAGCATTTTTGAGCCATCATTCTCTTAAGACAAAAGAAATCACACTCAGCCAACATTTGATAAAACGTCTCATCACTCTCCTGGCAAAAACGACACTCTCGAGTGAGAAATTGTTTGACAATGACTGATGATATCTAAGAAAGTTATGACCAGTTATTATCTGTATTAGAATACATAGAGATTCACGACTAAGATTAATCAATCGTCTCGATGCATGAGGGTCTGGCTTTGGAAGCCATAGTTTAATTTGTCTGCAGGAGCTATCCTGTGTCCATCAGGAGGCCCATTCTCTACAGAGACCCCTCCTTGTCAGGTCTGACATAAAAGAATCTGGAATAGGAATGTCCTTTAATAGATTTGATCGTGATCCAGCTTTTGCAAGTCGGTCAGCTTTCTCATTTCGTGGCCAACCTACGTGGCTTTAATCAATGAAGGTTGACATGGTTTACACGTCCAAGTGAATTCAAAACATTGATGCAATTGTTCATTGTACAAGACTTTACAACACCGAGCTCAAAAATACAAGAGCTGCTTGGTTATCGAAATAAAATCATTTTTTTGGTTTGAGATTTTCTTTTTAATAATAAGAGGGCTGCCTTTAAAATAGCCCAAACTTCAGCTTGAAACAAAGTGGATTCGTCATTGAGTTTACGAGCTGAGTTTATTATAAAAAATAAAGGATTGTACAAATGATAGCCCATCCAATTTTGATTGCAATTTTGCTACCATCGGTGTAGCATTGAATACCATTACTGGCGTTCAATACCTCACCTACAGAGAATCTAATTAATGATAAATGTTTTCTTGCAACTCATTTTAGACTCGTAGAAAAGTCTCTGTTAATACAAGATGAATTCCTAACTTTTTATTTTCATTCCATTCTTCAAGAATATGACAAGGTTTAGACCCATGCTCTCCCATCCATGTGGCGTGATGTTCAAATCAAAAAGTGCCTTTCTAGTCCTCATTTTGATATATAAATCTAGGGGAGGCAAATCGAAGATTACCTCAAGTCCTTTCGTAGGTGTACTACGATAGATAAAGGTCGTTCTTATCATACCAGTTTGGATACGTCCAGTTTCTTCGGTAGTTTGGGTTCGACAGACCAGACAATCGATCCAGAGATCTTAGGACGAATTATGGTGGTACATACCCATCTCATTGCCCTTAGTCGGCCCCAGTTTTTCCCGACCGTGTTGTTGCAAGCCATCCGTATATACGAGGTGTGATCAAAAGTATCCGACTTTTGGTTTTATTGGTCAAACGAACACAGCTATGGGGCGGGACTTGCTGTGTGGTGGGAGCATGACTACGCGCATGCTCATTTTTCTACAGCTCCAATACAAGTCAGTCGGCGTCAGGCCATTAATGATTGAACAGGTGCAAGTGAGTGTCGTCGGATATTTTATTTAAAATGTCAGAAAAGCGAACAGCTTATTGCATAGAATTTGTTTAATCTTGGTGATTCGCAAGTGGAAACAATTCGCAAGATTAAAAAGTGTTGGAAATGAAGCGATGGGCACCACACAGATAAAGAGTGGTACACCGCTTCAAAGATGGCCGCTTGTCAGTTGAAAGTGAAACCACGCTCAGGGAAGGCCATCAACATCGAAAAACGATGCCATCATTGATCAAGTGAGGAACCTGGTGATGTATAACGTCGTAATATCGATCTACAATCATACGACTTAGTTCAGATTTTACTATATGCTTAGCAACTGTAAAATAAATAAGTATGAATAAAAATCAATGGAGCCTCATGAGTACCAATTGCTTGGTATCCTGTTTCATTTCACATCATTTCATCCCTCGAAACTAGTTTAAACTAAAAAAAATATTCATTTCATATTCTTTTGTGGACTTAAGAACGAGTGTTCATATTGGAATATTATATCCTTAACGTACAAAAAAAAAGAATGCATTTTTCTTCTTCTTTTTATCTATAAATCAATATCATTTCCCATACATAAAATATTAACTTTTTTGTAATAGACACACCCTCACCTTGTGGTATAGATAAGAAGGAAATCAATACAATATCAATGGAATAAATTGGTAATCAATTTTAAAATAAAGATAAAGCTTGCGCCACACTCTATTATTGACTTAATACATATAGATATTTATAATGATGGTACTTCTATATAAATTGCTTTTTACAGTAAATTTATTAATTATTTACATTCGTTGCCATTTCAGTAGGGTTTGTTTTGATGAATATGATATTAGTCAGTGGTTGCCGTGTGCGATGAAATGAGCGATAAACGATAATTATCGCTGAGGTCAAACTTTTTATCGTTATCGTTTATCGCTAAATTTTCTAAAATTACCGCTCATTTACTTATCATTAGTCCAAAAAAATGATGAACGATAAACGATAAATTCAAAGACGACTGTTGTAAAAATACAAAAAAAAATAAAGGAATTTTTTGAAAGGCTCTTTTCAAAAAAAAAAAAACGTTGTCAACTTTTTTGGAGATTCTTTTCTAAAAAAAAATGGCATCGCTTTTTTGAGATTCTTTTCTATTAAAAAAAACGTCGTCACTGTTTTGGGAAATTTTTATCGTCATCGTTTTATCCTTTATCGTTTACCACAGGCAGGGACGCAGAAGGGGGGTGTGGGAGGTGCGTAGCACCCCTGGTAGCGGAGCTTCGAAACTGATATTTTTAAAGAGACGATAAAGTTATTTGAAGCAAGTGCAGAAAGCCAGAACAGCATACGGTCTGCTTTGCTGTGAAGCGATGTTTGGGCCATGCAAGACAGTGGCAAAGAGTCTGCAGGTTGAAAACGCGAGTGTGTCCGGCGCACTTGAGTGCATCCTCGTTCTCAAGGAACGCATGAGTAAGAATCCGATCCTTCATTGTATAAGCCTACAATTATATAGTGTTTTCATGATCAAACAAAATATAGGCCAATAAATAGGCCTACTAAGATATGGTATTTATAAATCATTCTGGCCTGAGTTTGACCGCCCTGGCCTAAGCTATATATAAATACTGTATATATGACACATTCTTTGTTATTATACTTGTAGGTGCACTGAGGAGAGATAGAGCTGTGGACACAATATTTGTGAAGGTAAAGCATTCGCAGCTGCTCACAGCCTAGAGTGGCCTAACGAATCCAGGGTCTGCAGAACACCGTCCCGTTTTCGGGATACCGCCGCGGTAGAGGATGTAGCAGATTGTGCAGCAGAGGCGAAATGGAGACGGGAATTTTTCGAGGCGGTGGACCTGATGAATTCCGAGCTTGATCGCCGTTTTGACCAAGCAGGAATGTCAACAGCGGCAAGGAGAGAGAAGGTGCTGCTGGATTCTACCAGGGCCTCGTGTCTGACAGTGATGAGTTCAGTGCCTTTCAGCTGCCAATGCAGGATTTTGAGTCTATCGCCTTGCAACTGAAATGCTGGGTGGCCTGACCAGGGACCAAGCATTTCACACAGTGAACACCTGGGTCGCTTCATGGCAGCGCTTCATCCCCAAACTAGAGACCTCTTTCAGAAGTGGAGAAGCTTATTATCTGTGCCTCTGTTTACCTGTGTCAACTGCATGCTCGGAAAGATCATTTTCAGCTCTGCGCCGCCTGAAAACCTGGCTCAGCAGCAAGGTCAGTCAGTGCAGACTGACCCACATGGCCTTACTCCACGTCCACAAAGATATCTTGGACGATTTAAATCTTCAGGATGTAATTGGAGAATTTTTCACCGCACTCCAGAGTGCAAATCTACGTTTGGAATGAGTAAATGATGTTTACTTGAATGCTTACCTGAATGTTTCTTTAATGTTTTTTTAACTACCGTGAAGTAATACACCTTAATGATTGATGAATGTATTGTTTTTTTTAAACATGATATATGGGATATGTTATTTTATTTTATTTTACACCCACCTATTTGACTCCAATAAAGGAGTTTGTCTGCACTTAAACTGTCAATCAATAAAACCAGTGTGCCTATGGTTTATTGTTCACTCAAAATGGAAGGCTGCGTGCTGCGTGCCACATGTAATAGAGGCCTAATAGTCTATAATAATAATAATAATAGTACTGTGATAATGTATTTATTTTTATTCAATATCAGCTGCACTGAAAAGCAATGCAGTAACTCTTCCGCAACAAAGGGGGAATTGGCAATTGATTGGGTTATGCTATTTCATGTACCGCACCGCCGAGTGCTTTGTGTTTAATTGCTATTTTCAGTACCGTAGGTAGTGCTGGCAAGAGCGAGTGCATGAGTTGCTACCATTGATTCTGATTGCTACAGAAATGATTGTGTTGTGTGTACCAACTCTTTGGTAGATTCTGAAAGAGTGAGTCAGATGGGATTTGCCATGCCCTAAAATTGATTAGAATGCAGGAAGTTGCATCTATAAAACAAACATTCTGGGGGAGGGCCCAGGAAAAATGGCGCAGAAAGAATTGGTCCAGAAAAATTGCCAAGATAAAACAGGAAAATAATTACGTCCGAAAAAAAATTGCCCAAATATATTAGTAGATAATTATTTGAGTTTAATAATTTCTTCTCATATATTAAACTGAGATGTCTGAATCAATTTCCATGTGTGCTGATCTTCTTGTAGGAGACCTGAATATTTTTTATTTTTATTATACCTGGAATAAAGTCCAATCAATAGTCAATTTAATTGTCCCTTTATTACGTGTATGGGGAACTTTAATTATAAAAAAACATATTCAAAAATACGAATATTATACAAAAATATCTAAAAGAGTTTGCGTGACAAGAATTTAAAAGGAGGGTTTAGTGATTTAATTGAGAGACGGTATGGCTTATTAAGTCTACGCCAGCAGGAAGTAGAATCAGTTTCCATCGACCATTTCTGAACAGTTTGATCTAAACATAAGGTAAGAAATATGTTTTATTTTTTTGTGTAACATATCTACTTAGGTGAATATTTGATATGTGTCATGAAGGTGAAGCCTTCATATCCGTGATTTGATATCTCTTCATCAATGAATGCAAACCGATTATCATTATAATTTAATGAAAGGATTCAGCGCACACTCATATAAGATTCACTCGTCAACGACCAAAGATTGTTGAAGGAAACCTATCTTTCCTTGAATTATACAGACCGACAACTCCTTCTCTAAGCTGCACTCTAGACTGTCGAACTATAACCAGAGGATGGTTTTATTGTCCCATTATATATGATCAAGTGCAACATATTAAAGGGTCAAAATGAATACACATGATTGCGCTCCGCTCCATCTAAGGAATATGTTCGACTGAAACCTCTTTTCTAAGCCTATACATATATATTTTACTCCATCCCACTTATATTTGCGTCACGAGAAATCTAACACCGACCCATACAAATAAAGGGATATTTGGACAAGATACTTATTAATGCTATAAATTAAAATCTCTAGCATTCCCAATCGGAGGGGCTATCTCCTTCATGGCCTCCAGACTTTGGGAAAACCTCCTTCATCACAGCCCTTGCTTGAGAGCTGGACTACTCTATCAAGGTTATGAACCTCTGTTATATAGAGGGATATGTTAGATGATCGACTTAACATCGACTCGCGGATGCGTTTGAGAACTCAATTATTCTCCTGAAAGACGTTAACACGTCCTATGTTAGTCGAGAGAATAAGCTCCATTTAGAGGCTGCCTATCAGAGTTAAAATACTCACATTCAATGGCCTTCTAAAAGCAATTGACGGAGTCACATCTACCAAGGATCGGGTTTTTATGGTAATTAATTATTTAGAGCGGCTGGATCCCGCTCTGATTCGTCCGTGTCGTGTGGACGTCAAGCAGTAAGTTGTATAATGTGTTACCTAGCCAATTAGCAGACATGTTCAAAAAGTTGTATCCAAAGTTCCCCATTTCCATGGCGGAGGAATTTGCCAACAAGGTATCAACCCTCAACATACCAATCAGTATTTTTATGCTTCAAGGATATTTCATGTTATTTTATTCACTCAGCGGATAAGGAAATCTTAAACGTGGAATACCTTTGTCAAAGGGGAGAGGAACAACAGGAATGTTATTCATTATGATCAATTTGCCATTATTGGGTTTAACACTTCTTTGGTTGTTGATATATATTCAATTTTGTTTTGGGTTTTTTATATTTATTTAAGTCACTAGTTGATGAGAGATATATTTAATAAAAATCTTTACACCTTTTATCTCACTGTACAATAAAGCTAGCATTTAAACTTTATCCTCACGATACATATTCACTTAATTTTAAGGTTTACCACTCTCAATTTTCACTTCCAAGGCTTTTGTTAAGGTAAAATTATTATGAACTCATAAAATTAAACATTGCTATAAATATTTATAGCGGTAATAAATATTTCAAGACATTACACAACCTTTATATTTTTTTGACAATATTTTTATTATTCCCAATGCCCCATATCTTGGTTGCAGAAAGTAGTAAATTGAATTTTGGCTTATCCTGCAGGATTGCTTATAACTAATATATAAATTATTTTTGGCAAGTCAGGATTATGCATAAACTGTCGTCTTTTAAAGTTTGTTTTTAAAAAGCAAAAATTATTTTTAGACATATAATATGAAATTATAGTAAATAAAACTTGTGTAATAGTTAATTTTTATTAACCAAAAAATATTCAAGATATGTCATTTGTATCACATAGGAAAACAGTAACATGCTACCATTTAATTATGAAAGGAGGTAAAATGTGATTTTCCCTCTCTAAACAATTTAATGTGAAAAAGATATTGATAGCCTCTACCATTCTTGAGACTTGATTTTGAGAATAATTAGAACGTCCTATTATGTTAAACTTTTTATAAAAGCAACATGATGCAGTCAAGGAAGCTATTTAGTATTATGGCATTTTGGCCACTAAAAGGGATAAGTATAACAAAGTTATATTCATTTTGCCTTTAGTAATGTTAGGATCCAATGAGATATAAGCCAAGTAGTGATTATTAATTTTTATAGGCTGGAAAGCTGTGCTGAATTCGTTTGTTACAAATTCACACTTATTTTGCAAAAGTACAGTGATAGTGAGTGGGTGATGATTCGTTAGGCATCATTGCTTATTAAATATATAGTCACTTTTGTTCATTTGCAACTAAATATAGGGACGGATAAATAAAAGCAAGAAATACGTAGAATCTACGGATCATTAGTGGAGTTCATAGAAACTGTAGTTCCTAGCCCGTAATTATACCCAGAAGAATTTATGAGGACCATGTTATGAAGCCAGTGGTTATTCCATAATACAAGTAGTTTCTAGGAAAAAAGCCATAGAGTGGGATAAATGAGGATCCTTAGTAAATGATGCTCTCTCCTCAATAACATCATTAGGATACCGAAACGTTAATACGTTGAACAAACTCAAGCAGAGAAGTGTTCTTAAAATCATAATTGATAATTTATTTGTGGCTTTTAATATATGGTCAATTAATTTATGAGGGCACAGGGTAATGCCCTGATTCCAGTGGTCATTCCATAATAAAGGTAGTTCTAGGCAAAAGCCATTCAAAGTGAAGGATGAGGGTTCAGGAGAAAAACTTTTATCTCCTCATCGGAAACGTTTAGACTTTGACATAACTCAAGCAGATAATCACACTTGAAAGTAAGAAATGAAATATAAATGGTTGTAACCAATATATTGTTAAAGAGAGAATACTGCGTTATTCACCTTCTACATACCAAAAATATTGTCGGTTGAAGTAATAAGGTTTGGTTTATCATAATTAATAAACTAACAACTAAGAAAAACTATTTATGATCTTGTTTTTATACTAGTTATATTTGCGATTATATTTACATCCTTGCTTTTTGTCGACTTTGTTGGCGTTTTGTATTAGCTATTAAATAATTCTTTAGTAGTTTTTTGAAATAACATTTCATTTTTATTATCTCAATATTTTTATTCCTTTTTATATATATGTCCTCTGTCGGCCATTCAATCAGATCAAATCTTGTGATGCCATTTCTTCAGAGACTAAAAAAAAAACGACATCGCAAGATTGATATGATCCAATAGCCAAAAAAAACGGAGAGCAGGTTACATTTAATAATACAAAGGAAAGTCCTGTAAAATCTCCAGTAGTTTTTTAAATCCTGCACAGACCGTGCGGCGCGATCCCCTTGCTCAAATCATTTACATATATTATTTTATATTTTTGGCCCTTTAAATTGTAATTGCTCCCCTACCACTTTCCTTTTGTTTATTTTGACACCTCTTCGCCTCGTGGTATTTAGCTCAACACTTTTCCTTTGTTTATTCTGACACCTCTTAGCTTCGGGGTATTTAAATCAATCCTTTTCCTTTTGTTTTCTTTTCCTTCT